>PVIU01000182.1:227119-409292 GCA_004026605.1 Ondatra zibethicus | reverse complement strand
CACACACACACACACACACACACACACACACACACACACACACACACACACACTGCTGATCTGCACAGCAGTTGCTACATTATTCAAAAAGAAAAACAAATAGACTCCAACTGCTTAACTAATTCAATTCATCTAACATAACTCAAATCTTACCAAATCTTTTTCTACAGGCAGACCAATAAAGTCAATTATCTAGGGTACAAAAATAATCTAAAACAGGAAACTGAAATATAAATATTTGTCTTTAATCTGTAGTCCATGATTTCTAAAGCACAAACACATGGCAAGGTGGAGAAATATTTTAGGAAATATAATTTTTAGGTGTCAATTTGTTCGGATCAAGGACTATTCAAGGTGCTATTTGCAGGTGTGTTTGTGAGGGTTTTTACAGAAGAGACCTATAAAGAAATACTTCCCCTAATCAGATAAGGAGCAAGAGCAAATAATAATTTGGCACGAAGGCCAAGCCCATTGTGGGTGATGCCATCCCTGAGCAAGTGGTCCTGGGTTGTATCAGAAAGCAGGGTGAGTAAGTCATGAGTAACAAGCTTGTTGGGAGCCACGCCAATCCAAGGCTTTTCCAGAGGCCTTTTCTGAAACTTTAGCTCTGTGTCCTTGCCCAGAAGCATACTTGGCAAGGGCTGGTCTGGGGCTAGAAACATGGTCTAGAACAATGTCTCAACTTTTTTTTTAAATATTTATTTATTTATACCATATTCTGTCTACATGTATGCCTGCAGGCCATAAGAGGGCACCAGACCTCATTACAGATGGTTGTGAGCCAGCATGTGTTTGCTGGGAATTGAACTCAGGACCTTTGGAAGAGCAGGCAATGCTCTTAACCACTGAGCCATCTCTCCAGCTCCTGTCTCAACTTTCTTAATGTTGCAACCTTTTAATACAATTCCTCAAGTTGTGGTGGCCCCAACCATAAAATTATTTTCATTGCTACTTCATAACTGTATTCTTTTGCTACTATTATAAATTGTAACGTAAATATCTGATATACAAGATATTTGATATGCAACCCCTGTGAAAGGGTTGTTCAACCGCCAAAGGGGTCACAACCAATGGGTTGAGAACCGCTGGCCTAGAAAGAGTAATGGTTTCAGCTCCTGGGAATCTGGTTTTCCCCACTGAAGGATGTGGTTACTTGACCCCAAATATATAGGTCGGGTCTTTTCATAATTCATTGCAAGGGCTTTTCCACCTTGCCTTAGCAAAGGTCACCTTGGTGCCAGTATGCCAGATCTGTCTGTAACTTTCATCCTCTTCAGTTGTTTTTAAGGAGCCATATCATGCTCCATAATTTCTTTTTATTATTAACCATATATGCCGTTCTGCCATTGGAAGAGCCATTTGCAAAAGTTAGCATAACATCCTTTAAGGGATCTTTAGCTATAATATTAGCAAAATATAGTTGTGCAAATTGCAGCAACGATCATCCTGGAAAAGTTATTACTCTGGCCTTTGAATTGAGCAAATACAATTGTCCAAGAATCATTATCTTAAAATTATTAATTAATCTATTGCTTAGTATAAGAAACATTGATCATATTCAATTTTTTGCTAAACTATCTCCTAGATTTCACCTTGCTCTTTTGTATTAGATAAGCTGCTGCTTTAAATTAAAAGTTTAATATCTTAACTGGTAAAAATGAGAATATGTAGTTACAAAAAGGATTTTGTTTTTTATAAAACTGCTGTAGAATAAGTTTTGTACTTTATACACACACTTGCTATAGCAGAATCATAATTAATATACTATACTTGTTGATTATTATATACTTTACCTGTTTGTGTACCTGTCTGGCAGATTCTATAAGCTCTCTATTGGAAACTGACTCATTGCTCATTTTAAGAATTTTACTTATCTCTCATAAGAATATTACAACTAAGGCTTTAACCATTGTATATCTAATTAAAAGTTTGTAAATTATCCTCCTCTTAGGTTGAAGTCTGCCTAGCTGATAGTAAAATGGAAAAAGACAGCATATTTAACTAATGATCCTGGCCTAATTAGACATCAACATGTAGAAGAATGAAAACAGATCCATATTCATCCCTATGCACAAAACTGAAATCCAAATGAATCAAAGACCTCAACATAAAACCAACAATACTGAACCTCAAAGAAGAAAAGTACATTTGAATGTACTGGTACATTTCAAACACAGCCTCAGTGGCACAGACATTGAGAGAAACAATAAATCAGATCTCTTGAACTGAGAAGCTTCTGTATAGCAAAGGATATAATCAACAAGACATAATATCAGTCTATAGAATTGGAAAATATCTTTACTAATCACTAATCCACTCCAAAAACATAAGAACTCCGGAAATTAGTCATCAAAAGAACAAATAATCCAATAAAATTGTATGTTCCACACCTAAACTAAAAACTCTCAATAGATGAACTTAAAATGACTGAAAGACACTCAAAACTTGCTCAAACATAACATCCTTAACCATTGGAGAAATGTAAATTAAAACAACTCTAAGATTCCATCTTATCCCTGTAAGAATGACCAAGATTAAAAATACTGTTCATAACTTATGCTTAAGAATGTGGGGTAAAAAAGAAAACTCCTCCATTGCCGGTGGAAGTATAAATTGGCACAGTCACTTTGGATCCTAGTATGGCGAATTTTCAGAAAATTAGGCAACAAATTTTAACTACTTTAAAACTCAGCAATATCCCTTTTGGGCCTATATACAAAAGATGTTTAACCATACCATAAGGACATGTGTTTAACTATGTTTACAGCAGAATTACTTTATCATGCACAGAATCTGAAAACAACCCAAATGTCTTTTACACATATGATAAATGAGATAGCCGCAAATACCATAAAATATCTCTGAGTAACTCTAATCATACAAATTGAAAAATTTGTATAAGAACTTTAAATCTTTTAATAAAGAAATTTAAGCCATCAGAAAATGGAAAGATCTCCTATTTTTTTGTGAAGATAGTGCCAACATAGCAAAATTGACAATCTTATTGAAAGTAATCTATAGATTCAATGCAAATGTCCATTAAAATTATAACAAAATTTTTTACAGACTCTCCAATTTTCTTGTAAAGATAGTGCCAACATAGTAAAATTGACAATCTTACTGAAAGCAATCTACAGATTTAATGCAAATGTCCATTAAAATTATAACAAAATTTTTTACAGACTTTTAAAGAATTCTCAAGTTTATGAGAAAAGACAAAAAACTCAGGATAGCCTAAACAATTTTAAAATTCTGTACAATCAAGGAAACTTTGAATGCATTATAATTTTTGATTTTAAACTTTACTATAGAGCCATAGTACTGAAATCAATCCATTTTGGAAACGAATTTAAAGTAATCTACAGATTTAATGTAAATGTCCATTAAAATTATAACAAAATTCTTTACAGACTTTGAAAGAACAATCCTCAACTTTATGAGAAAAGACAAAAACTCAGGATAGTCTAAACAATCTTAAAATCCTGTACAATCAAGGAACTTTTAAAAGTATTATAATTTTTGATTTTAAACTTTATTAGAGAACCATAGTACTGAAATTAATTCACCTTGGATACGAATTTACATGTCTACAAACAGCAGACTTTTGACAAAGAAGCAAAATTGTGAAATGGAAAAGAAACATTTTAACCTGCTTATTTATTTTTAATTGTCTGAAGCTGTAGCTCTCTGAGGCTACCTTATTTGTAAACCTGCTTTTTAGTTTTTAGCTGAAGTTGTTCCGCATGGCAGGGGGTAAGACATAGGCTCTCTCCTTTTGCCAGCCTGCTGTCCCAGGCTCTGGCGGATGGATTTTTAACTATCTTTTTTTATTTTAACTTGTAAATCATAAAATTAGGAGAATTTTTGAATTCTCTCCTCTTTTTTATAGACTGTGTGAGGTTAAATTTTTTTTAAACTTATTTTTGTTTTTGTCTTTTATGCGCAGGTGGGTTAGATTAGCTGCACATGTGGCACCTCAACTTTAGTGGTAACATGGTGATTCTTGGGCCAAAGCCATTTTTTTTCACCTTTACTACCTGTTTAGTAAGCAATAAAAGTTGTAATTTTGTATCTATCATGTTTACAGATTCTCAATAACTCTATCATTGTTTTTGCTCCATTTTCATTTTCTTTAGCTACAAACATATATAACTGAATACTTTTTTCTTACACATTTTTACTCCCGATTTAAATTTTGTCCCATTTTTTTAATTCTGTTTTCTACTTTTGAGTGCTCAATACTCATATATCCAGCTGTGCTGAAATTTTCTCTCATGGGTTTCTCACGTCTGGTTACTTTTTTCTTGTTTTGGGGGGTTTGCAGATCAGTCTCACATTCTCCACTGTATTTCTGGTCCCTTTTCTGGCATTTCTCGGGGTTCAGCAGCCAGCCCCACATTGGGCACCATTATGTCGGGGTCTGGTGCTAGTCCAAACCATAAATTATTTCTCTTGACCAGACCCCAACATAAACTCTCTCTTTGGACCAGCGTGGAGGCGCGGGAATAAAGACACAACTCACATGGCTTTATCGGGAGGGAGATTCTCAGTGGTCCCTCATGAAGTCCTGAGTTCACATCCTGAAGAATTCTCTCGTTTATTCTCCAAACAGCTTTTATACCAAAACATAAATTGAGCAGGAAATACACCAGCATTCTGTCTCCTAGGTAACCAGGTGATTGGCGTTTTGTCACGTTGGCGGCTACCTGTCTGCTGTGTACGTTAGCTGTCACGTAGGCTTAAATTAGCATCTCTATCAGACATCCTCCAAATTACAAAGAAAGGAGTAACAACATCCTGACCTTTTGTTAGGGCAGTGACAGCCTGTCTGTAGGGCATGTGACCACCTCAGGTGGGGACTATGGCTTTAGAGCCCAGCTACCACACCATATAGAAATATGGGCCTACACAGCTCCTGTCTCAACTTTCTTAATGTTGCAACCTTTTAATACAACTCCTCAAGTTGTGGTGGCCCCCAACCATAAAATTATTTTCATTGCTACTTCATAACTGTATTCTTTTGCTACTATTATAAATTGTAATGTAAATATCTGATATACAAGATATTTGATATGCAACCCCTGTGAAAGGGTTGTTCAACCGCCAAAGGGGTCACAATCAATGGGTTGAGAACTGCTGGCCTAGAAAGAGTAATGGTTTCAGCTCCTGGGAATCTGGTTTTCCCCACTGAAGGATGTGGTTATCAGGCCTAAGGCAGCTGTGTCTGAGGCTGTGTTCTCTTGGTCAACATTGTTTGATTTAACTGTCTGCTGACTTCAGCTCACTTCTCCCATACAAACAGCATTTAAGATATACTTTTTAATAAACTTCCATAAGCTGTTATCTTATGCAAGACCTCCTGATACCAGCTTTCTGTCTTCTTTATCTTCTCATCCCCGGCCCTCCCCCTCAACACCTGACCATTAGGGACCCTTATTCCTATGGGTTTGGGTCACAAGCCAGTAAGCATCATTCCTCCATGACCTCTGCATCAGTTCCTGCCTCCTGGTTCCTACCTTTACTTTTTCCCTTGACTTCCCCTGATGACAAACAATAAAGTGTAAGATGAAGGAAACATTCCCCCTACCACTAAAAATGAATGAATGAGTGAATGAAGCAGAAGAGAAGATTCATGTTCCCTTCCTCCCTCTTCCTTCTCTTGTTGGCTTCCTTTCCTACCTGAGCAGGGTCCTCGTCTCCTGCCCTGGGACAATAAAACTACAATCTCTGGACTCTTGAGACTTAACATCAAGGTTCTCTCGGGCCTTCAGTCTTAGACTGAGACATCAGCTTCTCTGGCTCTGAGAACTTCAGATTGGGACTGAGCCCAATTACCAGCATTCCAAAGTCTCCAAGTTATAGACAGCCTGTGTGGAACATCTCATCCTCCATAATCAAATAAGCAATTCCGCAAATAAATTTCATCTCACATAGTCATGTCTATACTTATGCCCTTTTGACTTTCCTGCTCTGTAGAAGCCTAATACAGAGGAAAATATATAAAGAACAATTCATTAATTCCAATTGAAGAAGAAAAAAATCAATTACCAGTTAAATAGTTAGCATATAACTAGTTCTCATTACTAGCCAAATCAGAGTCTTAAACTGATAAACGACAATGGTAAAAACAATGAGAACATAGCAACCCTCTAAATTAATAAAACAGGCAAATCAAAAACATTACTTATAGTTCAAGATGTCCATACACTTTTGTTCGCATGGTTGTTTGTTTGTTTTTGTGGTGCTGAGGACTGAAACCAGGGCCTCAAGCATGCTAGGAAATCACGCTAGACAAGCATGCTAGGAAATCACGCTAGACAAGCATGCTAGGAAATCACGCTAGACAAGCATGCTAGGAAAGCATGCTAGGCAATTCTACTGGGCTATGTTCCCACCCCCAAAACATTTTCATTTACCATAAAGATTGTTAAGCAAAGCAAACTAACAAATGGCCAGTAATGATGGCCTCTTAAAGCCTAAGAGATGATAAAATTCATTTACATAAAGTTCTAGTCAATGCTTAGGTTGACCAGATAATGAAATTAATATATATGTGAAAAGAAATTCTATTACAGTGAAGACTGTTGTATTCAATATATACCAGAAATCTTTTTTTATCCAAGGGCAGACTAAGTTATAAAAAATTTTCTGTGGTTTAGAAAAGTTCTTAATGATTAAAAATAAGCAATTAGCACAAAACACACAATGAAATGCATTTTATGGCTTCTATTTTGCTAACAGTTACAGTTAATGGAAATTGTCATGATAAAATGATTGTTTTTGTGAAAAGAGCCTTCATTACTACTCCATCAAATTTCATTTTTATTACTGATGTAAAAAAGTTCAAAACCATGATTCATTTATAGACTATACAAAAATAAGAAAAGAGTTCAAGAATAGAGGGTCATTTACAAAGCAATAAAAAATTAAAGTATGCATTTTTCTTACTGGCAAGGCGAATACTTCTCTTCCACATGTAAATGAGTTAGCTAAATTTACTGAGTATTATAATTTCTGTCTTTAAAAAAAATGAAAAGTCTGAATTTCCAACATCTTATCTATTTGATTATCTTCAGCCTATCTAATAACTACTTCTCAAGAAATTTTTTAAATGTTTGAAAAATGTTACAAGATCTGATGATGTTTTCTTTCAATTTCCACTCAAATGTGGAAAGCTTAAGCTAACATTAATAACTCAAAAGCCTTCACAAAGATAATAGTGACATATTTTACAGGGTACCCATCACCAAAATCTTTGAAGCTAATCATTAAAAATCATGGCACTGTGGGTAAAGCTGAGTGGCAGAGTATTCGCCTGACATACTCAAGGCAATGGGTTCCATCCCATATGCATCTCAGAGAGAGAGCATGTTATTTAAGAGTATCAAATTGTAATGGAACAAGTAAATTAAAATTGACATTATCGCTCAACTGTCGACTATTTCAGTAAACATATCTTTCAAAAAACCATAGCAACATATTAAAGTTTTCAAAGGAAGCAAAGCATCTTGCCTTTAAGAATTTGTTTTGCAATATATTCCTTAATACAGTAAGATCAAATAATAGGCCATCCTCCTGTAAATCAACTATACATTGCCTTCATCTGAAGTATAACCCTATTTGTTTGGTTGGTTTTACCACCTGCCCCTTCAATATCAACTTCACATCTACTAACATGAAAAGTTCCACAATATAACACTATCCATAACTGATAATGAAAAAGAAAAAAAGATTATCTGAAATGCAACGACCAGTTCAATAACTTCTCAGGAATTCTTTGGTACATTCTCAATACTACTAGGAAATCCTCAGAACACCACATTAAAAACAACTAAGAAAATATTCTATTTCCAAGAACAAAAGAATTGAATGTATTGTCCTTGATACAGTTTTTAAAATTAATGCATTTCTTCAATTATCTGTTGTAGTTTTCATCATTAAATACTTTGAGAGCTCAATATAGCCGTGTGAACAGCAGCAGCACTGCCCCTTCACACCAAAAAATAAACACCCTACTTTTTTGGTGGTGCTGAAGATCAAACAGAGAACCCTGAATATGAAAACGTTCTTCCCCTGGGCTATACGCCACCTCTACCAATATTAACGTTCTTTTAACCTCTATTTTTCCATTTTTTTCAGCCCCTAGAACCTTTCTTGGTGCTATATAAATTGACATTGCCCTGTACTAATGTGGGCGAAAACAGAAGGAAGCATACTTTATTATCAGTATAAAAACATTTTTTAATATGCCCATTTTGTGTGTGTGCGCGCGCATGCATGCGTCTCTGTGTGATGCAAGGGATCAAACCCAGGGTCTCCCATGTAATAAGTAAGAGCCTTACCAATGAGCTACATTCTAAACTAAAACATACTTGTCTTAACCCCACTTATTTTCAAGATACTTACATCTAGGGACATATTCATGCTCAACTAAAAATAAGTTCTAAACCAGAAACTTATGTATTAGTAAAGCTACCATTTAAAAAAAAAAGCAATGAAAATTTAAAATACAGAGACTATCTATATAAGTTTTTTAGACAATTCAATATCCAGGACCATTTTTATCCTTTCAAAACTCCAAATCTAGCCTATAATCTAGAAAACCAAATTGTTCATTCAAAGTCATAAACTGTTATTCTTTCCATATTACTTGGGTTAAAAAAAAAAGTAATTCAAATTCTTCTTCCATTTTAAGAAATTTATCTCCCCCCAAAAAACACAAACATAAGCACCATTGCAAAGAGAAAAATCATATACACTTTCAATGGCTTTGGCACACAACAACTTGACCAAACTGATTTGCCACACTCCCTTTCTACTTTCAGTTAATATGGACTGCCAGACTATTACACAGTAACACATCAACTTGACCAAACTGACTTGCCAAATTCCCTTTCTACTTTAAGTTAATATGGACTGCCAGACTATTACACAGAAAGTAGTAGGAATGCAAAACAAGACAACAGCCACTGTGAGGCATACAAAAACACCTTCACCTGGTTATTCTAATACTAATAGAGATGTTGCTGTGAAGGAATTCAACTGATACAATTAAAATGCACAATCATATGACTTTTAAAAAGGAAATATGCTAGGTAGCCTGGCTTAAAAACTTAAAAGTCCTTTAAAAGAGGGACTAAGTCTTGCCTGAGATCAACCATTCCAAACAGCATCTAGTCCCAAAATGCTTTCTTTCCTTCCTAGATCCCCTGTTCATGTCTGCTTTTCAAATTTTCAATTTGTCTGGTCAGTCACATAATAGGAGCATGAGCTGGTGTGGATATTCCTGTGTAGACACAGAGCTCCTACTGCTGCCAATCTTTCATTAAACTAACTGATAAAATAGAGTAAAACTCCAGCATTCAGGAGGCAGAGGCAAGTGGAGCTCTATGAGTCTGAGGCCAGCCTGGTCTCCACATAGCAAGATCCAGGCCAACCAGGCAAGGCTACATAATGAGACCCTGTCTCATAAAAACAGAACAAAACAAAAAAACTAAAACCCCATCAAAATATGATTTCACTAAGGCCGGGCGGTGGTGCAGAGGCAGGCAGAGCTCTGTGAGTTTGAGGCCAGCCTGGTCTACAGAGTTGCAGGCCAGCTAGAGCTACACAGAGAAATCCTTTATCAAAAAACAAAAATCAAAAACCAAAAAATAAACAAAAAATATGATCTCACAAGTCAGTTATGGTTTCTTTACTACAATGATATACTACATAGCTACTCAAATATGACAGCATATAATTTCATCACAGACATGAGAAGAAACCCATTATATCATATGACAAAAGAAATGTGCCCTCTACATTATCTATGTCGGTATTTTTAATTTAAGGGAAATAAATTATAAGGAAATAAATGATAGATTTGCTCACCAAAGTTTTGAATATGAGATGGGATTTTTTTTTTTAAAATCTTAATCTTGGCAGTAGGTTGTCAGGTGATTTTTCACTTTATTCCTTACCGTTCTCTGGATTACTTTCACTCTATAATGACCATGGATCATTACTATTATTATATTTTAAAAAGTATCATTGGACAAGGAAAAAAATGTCAGAGGCACTTACACATTCAAATGGTGTTCAGTCTTGAGAAGAAACAGGAGTTGCTTGAGTGGACAACAGCATGTGCTAAAGATGGACTACAGTTTAGAGGTGAGGAAGGTGGTGACAAGAGATGAAGCTAGAGTGACAGACGACTTGGTATAGAGAGGTTTGCAAACCACTCAGCCCTACGGACATTGGGAAACCACGGAAGGTGTTGAAACAAGAGAAGTCACACTAAGTATTCTAAGAGACTTGCAATATAAAGATTATCTTAGGCATCAAGAGCGACTGGAAGCCCAAAAAATAGCTAATTCACAGACAATAAAAATAGCTAATTCACAGTAAGCTAAGTAAGAATTAACAAAACCTTGAAAATAAGTTAGCATTGTGGAGACAGAGAAAGTCACACAAAGGAATAAGAATGGGAAGCTGTGAGCAAGAGAGATAACTTCTAGTAGAGACAAAAGTGATAACTTACACTGTGAAATTCAAAGAAAGCTTCTCTAGTGATAAGCTTCCCACTACCTTAACAAAATATATGAAATAATCAACTTATAAGAAGAAAGGTTGATTCTGCCTCAGTTTAAGAGGTTTTGATTGACTGTAAGACAGACTCACTGCTTTGGACCTATGGTAAAGCAAGCATATCAATCAGAACAAAGCTGTTCACCTTCATGGTGAGGAGACACAGCAAAAGAGACCAAAGTCTCACAATCACCACCTCTCACTTTCTACCAGTTCCCAAGTCTACATAGGCAATCAAAACTTTGGAGACATGGTCTTTGAGGAACACTCCTGATCCACACTACAGCAGCTTACAAAAAACAGGTCCTTTACAAATCAGTCTCTCAGGGAGGGCACTGCCAAAATGTCAGAGAGATACCAGATGCCTTAAATGTTTCCAAAAGAAATATCATGGTCACTGAAAGAATAACCAAACAACCAAACTATCATATGTAAACTCAGAGTTATCAACTACAAAAATTCATAATTATTTACTGTTATAATATGACTATGTAAATACATATCCCTACCTTAAAGGTCACCGTCTTCCAAGAACCTAAACTACCACCAGAAAGAGAACACTGCGGACAGTTGTTGGGTCTGAGCTACACTTACAAATCACTTACAGGTCAAGTTCAAACCCAGATTATTTTCCTTTCAGTTCTGGACTAAGTATAATCTTTTAACTTAAAAATTTATAATCATTTAAATTACAAAAGTAAAATATGCTCACTATAGAAATTCAGACAATTCAGAAACACAGTCCTTAACCCTCTATCAACACTTTATATTTTCTTCAAACTCCTAAGGTGAATTTGTTGAATTCTTCTAAAAGTTTTCCTTGTTTATGTAAGCATATATGTGTCCATACAGAATTTATTTAATGAGTTCATAGAGGATATATATCAAGCATAACTTTTTAGTTAATATAATTCTAGCCTGCAAGCTAACATACATAGCATTTCTTCAGTTTTAGTATTTGTAAACACAAGTATACTCACTGCTTTTATAAATTTGTTTCTTTCTTCTCTGCCCCCCCAAGACAGGATCTCTCCACACAACCCAGATTAGCCTTGAACTGGCAATCCTCCTGTCTCTGCCTTCCAACTGTTACTATAACAAGTGTCTATCACCATGTCAGAAACAAATTTGCCTTTTGAAATGACAAGTGTGATTTTTTTAACATAGATACATACATAGGTATTTACTATGTAAATATTAAAACAAGCTACTTAACATGCCCATCATTGGCTCACCAACTTTCTTATGATAACATTAGAAATCTATCCTTTTGTTTATTTTGAAATATACGTTTGTGCTGGTTAGTTTCTGTCAAGTTTTCACAAACTTAGATATATCGAGAAAGAGGGCAACTCAACGGAAAAAATTCTTCCATCAGACTGGCCTGTGGGCAAGACTGAGGGGTATTTCCTTTATTAATGACTTGATGCCTGAGAGCCCAGTTCACTGTGGGCAGTGTGCTATCCCTGGGCAGGTGGTCCTGGGTTGGAATGCAGGTTGAGAAAGCTACAGGGAACAAGCCAGTATCTTCCTCCATGGTGTCTACTTGAGTTCCTGCCCTGACTTCCCTTCAGGAGGGACTATCAACTGTGAACTGAAACAAACCCTTCCTTCCCAAGTTGTTTGTCATAGCCTCTATCAAGCATTAGAAACCTCAGGAAGACAATGTTACTACCAAAGGTGGTCACCATGAAGGAACACAAACCACAAAAATTCACTCCCTGAGTCTAAACAAAAGGCTGTGCCCTCCGGTCAACATCGCCCCTTTCTACCTTTTCCCTCCCTACCCACCACTCACTGCCCCAGCCTCTGGTAATCACCTGTCTACTCAGTTTCTAGAAGATTAACTTTGTTCAGATTCAACACAAAAGTGAGATCATACAGTATCTGTGATTCTATTCCTAGCTGATGTCACTTAATAAGGTCCTCTAGTTCTATCCATGTCATCATGAATGAAAGAATTACCTTCTTGCTACCGCTGTACAGTATTCTTTTTGTATATATGCCCATCCTTTTGATCCATTCATCTGCTGGCAAATACCTAGTTTGCTTCCATTTCTTGGCTATTAAGAATAAAATTAATAATGGAGTAAAGATATCATCTGACAACTCACTTATTTTAGATACCAAAATGAAATTGTTGGGTTGGTATATCAAAATCTGACATACATCTGGAACACTTTTATTTTTTGCTATCAGAAATAATGCTATGCTAAAGACGACTATATAGTTCTTTTAAGAATTGGTCCTCAAATTTCTATCAGATAAATCCACATACAAATGATTTCTGGGTTAAAGTATAACATTTTAGTAAATATTGCTGTGTTAGGCTCCTAAAGGGAGCCTAATTTACAGACCCACTAAGTTAGAAAGTAATGCGTCTATGCCCCTGCCAATACTGGAGATTATCACGTTCACTTTTACCTACCCACAAAGACAATGTAGCAGTTACTCATGGAGCACCTCTGTCCACCTGCCCACTGTCTACGCGTATCTCTCCTTTTATGAAAGACCCATTTAGATTCTTTGCCTTTCTTTAAGAAGGTTTTCTTTTTTAGTTTCTTATTAATATGTACAAATTTATTTATGGTGGGGGTTTTCCCTGTTGTTGATGTTTGTTTTGTTTGAAACATGTTCCTTTAAAGCCCAGGCTAGCTAGCCTCAAGCCTGCAATCCTTGGGTCTCAGCCTCCCAAGTGTTTCTGATTACAAGCAAGAGCCACCACACCCAGCTATTCACGGTGTCTTTCATCATCAAAAGCTTTCAATATTTTTATACAACCAACTCTGCCAATATTTTCTATTATGGCGTGAATAGTCTGTGTTTTGCCAAGGAACCTCTTCTGCTATTCAATATTATTAAACTAATATCCTGCATTGGTCCTTGTAATTTTCTTCTAGTTGTTTTATTATAAATTGGTTTGTGTTACATTTAAATCTTTAATTCATCTAAAATTTATTCATGCAGCATTTTGACTTAAGAGCTGTTCCAATAAATTTACTCAATTATCTAAATTTAAATCCTTCCTCCTACTACAACAGATTACTACAAACAGCTAAGACAACAGACAGAGATAACCGTTACTTGAAATCGCAGTATTCCTCACTTACTCAAGTCATGGGTATTTACAGAGAACCAAGTGACCTGACAGGTACTGGGATGGGGGAGGAGGGCAGGACGACACACAAAACAAGCATGCCCCTGCTTTCATGAAGCTTACAATCTATCTAGCTTCCTCCCTCTCCTATAAAATGATATTTTAAAGGAAAAAGGAAATCTATGTTCAGACAAATTCAATACAGTTGGCAAAGTTATGACACATTATACTTTTCATTTCCAAAACACTACTTTATGTCAAATGTTCCTGTTTATCCTAGTGAGTATCTCCTTACGGCACTCATGTTGAAAACATTGCTGGCGTTAACGTTCATTCTATTAACCTAAAGCCTTCACTTTCTCCAAAATAAAAACCTCAGGAAGAAAAAAACTATTATAAATCTATTTTCCAGTCAAGTTCGACCACCAAGTCAAAGGTGTTTACTTTAAAGTTCATGCAAATTAAGACTAGTTCAAAGGATCTTACAGATTATGCACATGGCTTGGAGAAGCAAGAACTTCAACAACAGGTAAAGAAGGGGCACTCATTAGTGACAGAGAACCCAGCACCCCAGAGAGAGCCCCGAGGGGCGGGGGCCTGTGGCCACGCCCCCACCGCAACTCCAACCCCCGGCCTCCTCCACCCACCCAAACCGCCGTGAAGCGGAGCAAAGCGCCGCGGGGGCAGCGCGGACAGCACTCTGCCCATGCAGGGTGACCTTGACCACGCGTCCTCAGTTTCCTCATCCGGAAAGTGAGGCCAGGCCTGCATGGCCGCCTCCACCAGGGCTGTGGGCTCGGGACTCTAGTCTCCCCAGTGCCAGGGAAACTACGGCCCTCTCCCCACGCGGATCCCCGCCGCTGCCCCTCGTCACCTCCCCGCCCCGTCCGCGCCCACGCGGGCTACCTGCGATCTGGGAGACGAACGCTTCCGCCACCAGAGACATGGCGGCTGCGAGGCCCGAGACGCGCGCCTGCGCTCGGCGGCCCTCGGCGCCCTCCCGCGCGACCTCGGCGGCTCCCACGCAGTTCACGAGCCTCGCTGACTCAACGCTCGGACACGCCGAAACCACCTCACCAGACGCGGCCCAGCCCGCAAGGTTACCGCCAGGCCGGACCAGGACTTCCGGCGTCGCTGACAGCGCGCGCCGGCACTTCCGGCTGCTCCGCCCCGCGCGCTCCGGAGCCCTGGAAGATCAGGCTCTGTACAGTCTCTAGCTACATGAATACACGTATATGCATCGGCGCTTTGGAATTTTATTGCATCCCTTTCAGCAACCTACCAAGATGGAAACAAGCAGAAAGAGGTTAAAGTGCCTGATCTGGTACTGCCGAGGCCCAGAAACTCAGAATTCCCTCAGTTCCACCACATGCAGGATTTGAGGTCCGTGGACAGATATTAGTGTCAAGTATTTATTCAAACGCTCTAGCCAGAAGGAGGTTTGAACAGCTCGTGAGCTGAAACATTGTCTTTCAACTCCGTGCACCCAAAATGAAGCTTGGAGGAAAAAACACTTCAATTTCTTGTTTCTGAGTGTAAAAGGAGCAGGGAAGGAAGGGCACTAGCTCCCATGAGTCTTTCCTCTTAGCCTAATCGTGTTGTTTTTTAATTATAGGTTATAATTGGAAAGTCATAAATATTACCGAATTAGAAACATGAAGTTACACTTGTAATAGACTTCAGAAATCCCTGGGTGAGCCAAAGTGTGTGTTTGTGTGTGGTTATAGAGAGCTGAGACAATTTGGGGATTCAGTGCTCTCCTTCTGCTATGTGAATTCCAGGGATCCAGCTCAAGTCATCAGGCTTGGAGAGATAGCCCAGGCAAACACAAGCATCAGCTTGAGTAGGCCAGTGGTCAATGACTAAGTTCCTCTTGAGTTACTCTTCACCTCACTTTTTTCTTCTAGGGTCTCTCACTGAGAATCAGGAGATCAAGGATTAGGCTGGCCAACAATAGTATTCAGAAAAGTCAGGACTGAGCAGTTGGCACACTAGTAAAGCTCTTGAGTAGCTTGAGACCCTACTTCCTATCCTTAGTTCCACCACACACACCCGCAAAAAACAACAAAAAAAAAAAAAAAACCAACACATATCTTATGAAGTTTGTACATAGATAAGCTGCTGTTCTAAGAATTACTGTCCATGATATTTTTGGAAAGGTATGTCTCCTTTCTTTATGTCCGTAGGTCTCTGACCCCCCATTACAATTTACTGTTCATATTTCTGCTTCCTTAACTGATAGTTAAGTAGTATATTGCTTTCTTAAAAGTGCCATACGTATTACCACAGGATGGGTCGTTTAAACAACAGATGTATATATTCTCTAAGTTGGGAAGCTTGAAGTCTGAGGTGAAAGTGTTGGCAAGACTGAAAGAGACTGCTCGTTCGTTTCCTGGCCACCCAGACCCAAACAATCACACAGAAACCATATTAATTATAACACTGTTTGACCAATAGCTTAGGCATATTCCTAGCCAGCTCTTACATCTTAAGTTAACCCATTTCTATTAATCTGTGTTCACCATGATGCTGTAAGGTTCTGGTGTCTTTCTCCTTCAGCAGCTATGTGGCATCTCCCTGACTCTGCCTTCTTTCTCCCCACGTTCAGTTTATTTTTCCCACCTAGCTCTATTCTGCCATGCCATAGGCCAAAGCAGCTTCTTTATTAAGCAATGGTAATAAACCATATTCACAGCATACCGAGGGGAATCCTCCATCACTCTGCTGTCTCTCAAGGACATAGACATCCTTCCTGATTCTTCATGACTTCTAAGATTGCCAGTGCTCCTTGGCATTCCATGACTTTAGTCACGTCACTTGAACCTCTGTTTCTATCATGACATTCTCCCTGTGTGTCTCTTAGTCCAAAATTCCCTCTTCTAATGATGGTACCAGTCATTGAATTAAGGCCCACTTTATTGAAAAATGACCTCTTGTTAATTATATCTGCAATGAGCTGATTTCCAGATACAGTCTCATCCATAGATGCCAGAGGCTAGGAAGTAGAAGTCTTCTCAGAGAATATAAAAAGTTAGTAAGTTTTAAAGACTAAACCATAGCAGTATTTGTAGCCTCCACAACAAGTAAGAAGTTTGTTAAACCAAATTTAAACTTACCCATTAATTTAAATAGACACAAAGAATTTCTAAAGGCAACTTTTCTCTGGCTGAAACTGGAGGTTAATGAGAAGCTCATAGCTTTACAAGGAAGATAGTGGGTTGTTCTTGTTTGTGCTGAGGGAAGAAACACACTAATAGTGGAATATGTCATGCCCAATTCCTTCCTCATCCTGTTGTTGACATTGACCCAGAGAAATGAGCTGTTCCAGTATCTTCCTGCCAACCAAGTCTTTTTCTCTGCACAGGGACTATTATGTATGGCCTTGAAAAAATGAAGTTCACCAGTTCAGTTGCGTTGGCCTCTTCTCTTTGTTGCCTTTCTAAAGCTACAGACACTATGTTTTGACTATTTTGGATGGATTTAGTGTTCTATTTCATAACTTCAGTCAAAGTCCTTAGATGATGGTCCTGCCAATGGGACTATGAAACCAATAAACAAATATAAAGGGTAGAGGTGAACCTCAATATGGAAAAGAATGCTAGAGCCAGAGCCTGGGAATATATGTAGGAACAACAGAGCGTGAGTGAGACAAATAGAGTGTTTGTGCATAATTTTAGTCAAGCAGCCATAGCTTGATAGACACAATAAACCAGGATGCATCAAGAGTACTGAGTTAGGACACATCTACCTTTGCTACTATAACAAGTGTCTTAGCCAGTCATAGATGCCGGAGAAAATACCTTAGACTGATTCATTTATATTTTTTGTTGTTTTGGGCTTTTTTTCGGGGGGGAGTGGGATTTTGTTTTTGTTTTGTTCTATTTTGAGACAGGGTCTCTCTACATAGCCCTGGCTGTCCTGGAACTATGTATGTCAGGCTGGCCTCAAACTCACAGCTACGCCTGCCTCTGCTGGGATTAAAGGTGAGTGCCACCACATCCAGCCAGACTGGGTTATTTATAAGCAGCAGATTTATTGCTGATTTTGGAAAGTTCTGAAATCCAAAATCAAGGCTTCAGTAGATCCAGAGTCTTGCAAGAGGAACCGTTCCTCATAGACGGTACCTTCTCATGCCTTCAGATGGTCCAAGGGGAAGGGGGGCGAACAAGTTCCCTCAGGCCTTTTCAATAAGGGTTTTAATTCCATAGAAGAGAGAAGAACCCTCCTAAAGACCTCTCTCTTTCTCTTAAATACCGTTATATTGCTGATTGAGTTTCAGCATTTGAATTTGAAGGGGTACCAACATTCAGACCACAGCAGCTAGCCTTTTAAGAAAAAAAAAAATAAAACTGAGATCTGCTGGAGCACTGTCTATATACACAATTCTTTTTTTCATTGTAGTCAAGAAAGCAGAATCCTCCACAGCATATGGATTTACTTTTTTCTCTCTGACTGACAGTTCTTTTGCTTCCCACACAGGCAAATTTAGGCTGGAAAGAATGTGTAATGTGGGAGGTCTTTATTACTAAAAATTAAATCCAATAAGATGCAGATGTCTCAACGGTGCCCACAAACAAGCTTTCTTTGTAATAAAGATCCAACTGGAGAAAATATATTTATGCATCTGTATTAGAACAACTGGCAGATTTAAAACTGAAGATCTGTTTAAGATCATCACAATTAAGGGAAATACAAGAAAACAAGCCACTGGAATTTTTAAGAATGCGGTTATAAAACAAAAGTACTGTGGAATCCATATGTTACTAAAAGGATAGTCACACAATAATTTAAAATAAATTATTAATGCATGACATTAACAGTCTTATTGTTTGCCCTAATAAAATCACTTACTTGCCAAATTGTTCTGTCATAGGATATTTGCAAGTCTCTAACCTAGACTTTGTGTTACTGTATTACACAGTAAGAAAACGTTCAATTATTGTTTTGAATATATGTTAACATTAAAATATTTGGGCATTTTATTTATATTTCACTTTTCTCTGACAAAATATTAATACTTTAATGCAAATATTTTTGAAAGATGTCTGCAAGAGGAAACTCCTATCTATGATTCCTTTAAAAGATACTGTTGCTTTGATAATAAAATGGTAAATTACAGACTTTTTAAGTTGGTCTCCTCCTCCACAATCAACAACTTTGGCTATGGCTAATTCATTCAACACGAATGGTGTGTTATTCAGTTAAGAGGCAATAAACTGTAGCTAACTCCAAGCAATTTTTCCTCTTTATTTTTTTTATTTATTTATTTTTTTTTAGTTGGGGTGAGGGAGGTCTTGCTGTGTATCCCAGACTGTCCTCAAACTCATCTCTCCAGGTCCTAGGATTAAAGAAATGTGCCATCATGCCTGGTTTTGCAAAGATGCTTCAAGGGTCCAGAAATGTCATGGCAGTTCATCCTTATATCGCTTCTTTCCTCTTCTTCCCTTTTGAATACCTAAGGAAGCATAATTGACCAGGACGATCAAGCTTATACCTTTCGTTCCCACTTTCTGATTGTAACGCCTTCTTTATTAGACTGGCACTCCACAAATACAAGCGTATTTGACTAATTTTTGAGAAATAGCTCCATAATTGATTGTTGTGGGCAAAGATTTTTCAAATATTAATGGTTTTTCGAAATAGATTAAAGTGCTGGCTCTGACTTGTTCTTCTAATTATCTTCTTGCTCACTTTCATGAGTCGTTATTAGGAACTGAGTCTCATTGTTTCACTGACTACAATTCTCTGGCAGTTATGTCTCATCTACAGTCACAGGACCTATGTTAATTAGGACTTCTGTGGTTATAAGTTACAAAAACACAATTAAACCCAAACTTAAGCATGTTTAAGTTTATTGTCCCATTTTGATAGAAAAGATAAAGCAATGATACACAGAATTAATAAAGGCCTGTAGGAGCCAAAAGTTTAGGCTCAACAATCTGTCTCTCTGTGTCTCTGTCTCTCTCTGTGTCTCTGTCTCTCTGTGTCTCTGTCTCTCTGTGTCTCTGTCTCTCTGTGTCTCTGTCTCTCTCCCCATCCCTGAGCTCTATACCTCTGTTCCATTTTCTTCTTTTTATCTTAAAATGCACTTTCTCCATATTACTTGAGAAATAGCTGCTACAAGCACCAATTTGACATAACCCCAACTTCTAAGTTACCCTGGAAGAACTGCAATTATCTTCAATTGCATGCTCCCACTTTTAGTACTTCGTCCAAGTGAGTGGATCAGATAGCTGAGCAGGCTTAGGGATGGGGCGGTGAGGCCTGTTACAATAAGGGAAACAGAGAAAATATGCAGGCCAGCCGAAACAATAGAACCACTGTGCTCAGTCGGAAGGAGGGGGTGCCATACTGTGGCTATCACTTGTTTGGGAACTTAGACGAGTTATTTCAGCTCTTTAATATTTTCCATTTCCATAAAGGGAGTTGTAAAATGTGATAATGTCTTAATTGTAGCCCCTAGCACAGGGTGGGGGAAGAGGAATTCAGATGATTGTTTTAGCTAAAAAGAACAGAGCTAAGAATGTCTGCAATAGAATAACAGGTCTCATCCTTGGATGTGTGTATGACTAGACCCCCACAAAGCAGAGAAAAGAAAGCCAGTTTATTTATCTATATAAGAGTAATTAGTTGCCAGCCCAGAGTAGTGGTCAGCACATAATCCTAGCACTCAGGAGACTGGGGCAGTAGAATACTGAGTTCAAGACAAGTTTAGAATGCATAGTAAGACTATCTTTTAAAATATAAAGCAAAACAAAAAGATAGTTGTACTTAACATAAATATGAGAATAACCATGGTCTTGAAGTCAGAATAAGTAAAGAGAATATCTGTAAAAATAAATTCTATTTCAAAAATTACTTTGATCTTGATAGCAAAATAAAGACCACATAATTAGCCTATATATACTTCTTTTGATAAACATATATATGTATGCATCAGGCTTTCTCAGACCCCCAGCCCCAGATCATGACACGGAGACGTGTTAGTCATGAACGCCCAGCCTTATCCTACACTTGTCCCACCAGCTCCTATAACCGAATTTAACCTGTTTCTCTTCAGCTAGGTTTTGCTTTGGGTTTGTTTTTTTTAACCTTTTATTCTGTATGTCCTGCTTCTACTGCCTGGCTGGCTGTTAACTGCCTGCCTGGCTGGTCCTAGATGTATCCCTCTCCTTTTCTCCCTCATTCTCTCTTTTTCTTTTTCCAAGCCTAGATTCTTCATCCTACTAATTCTCTCTGCCCACCAGCCGATCCCTCCTCTGCCCAGCTGTTGGCCTTTCAGCTTTTTATTAGACCAATCAGGTGCCTTCAGCAGGCAAGCTGACACAGCAACACAGCTTTACACAGTTAAACAAATGTAGCATAAACAAGTGTAACACACTTTTACAGTTAAAGTAATATTCTGCAACATAAACAAAAGTAACACATCTTTACATAGTTAAACTAATATTCTATTCTACAACATATATATAATAAATATTGCTTTGTGTCTGCTATCATGTTAAAAAAACATAACAACAAGGCTTTAAGAAAAACTTTTGCCTATTGAAAATGGTAAACTGATGGGTGCGGTGCCACAACAACAATTAAAAAAAAAACAGTAAGTATCCCAGCCCTGTCAGGTTATGTTGCAGTAAGAAAATACATTTTTTAAGTGTGACTCATTAAAATATACCACAGTGAGTAAAGTACTTGAGTATCACCCTTTTTTCCTCATAATTTTTACCTTAATTCTTGATCATTTATGTACTTACTACTGATAACTAAGGTCATCTAATTAGTTGAGTGTATTTTGGTTTTTTTTTATATGTGTGAGTGTTTTGCTTGCATGTATGTCTGCATCATCTGCATGCCTGGTGCCCTCAGAGGCCAGAAAAAGGCATCTGATTCCTTATATCTGGTGTTACAGACAGTTGAGCCACCACAAAGGTGCCGGAACTCAAGCCCAGGTCCTCTAGGAGATCCAGGGCTCTTAATTGTTGAGCTATCTCTCCAACTCCTATTTTTAACTTTTGAATTGTGTGTTTGTATATCTGTGTGTTTGTGTGTGTGCAGATGCTCTCAGAGTCTAGAAGGGGATGTCAGATCCCCTGAAACTGGAGTAATAGGTGGTTGAGAGCTGCCTGAGTTGTGTGAGGGGAAATGAAGTTGGGTCCTCTACGAGAGCAGCCTATGCTCTTAACTGCTGAACCACCTCTCCAGGCTCTGTGCAAGGATATGTGCTGGTTTGTCTAACAGTTTATCATCCTACTATCGTCTTCCAGGTTAGCACTTTCTTCCCTTATCTGCTTCAGTGTTATATATCGCTCACTTAATATACTTAGGATCATTTCTCACTCTTCATAGTCTACCTCTGGTTTCCCTCACATGCTGGCTGGAGTTAATTTCATTTGTCAGGGAGGAGGATATGTGTCTCACATATTCCAAGAACCAGTCACAGGAAAGATCTATTTATAACGGCATGTGTGTATGGAAACACCATGTTGAAACCCTTCATTCTGTATGCTAACTTTTCAGATTCATTTAAAATAAAATTAAATTAACCAAAGCAAACAAACCCAAAAAGAGTGATACAGAAGTATGATTGCGTTCTCAGTCTTGCTACATTTTCTCCCCACCCCCAGCCCTCTGTACTCCCACCAGTAAACCTGTCTCCTTTTCTGCTTTACCCTCTTTGCCCATCCTTAATACAAACGAGTAGATAAATGTTTGTTTTCTTTAAATCTCTTTCCTTTTTACCTGAAGTATTTCATCTTCACTGTCTTTCTTCTCTCATAGTTTTTGCTTTTCAGTGTTGTCCTGACTATTCTTGCATGTTTATTCTTCCACATGAACTTTGCATCAACTTCTATAGCTCTGGTTTTAAAAGCGCCTTGGCATTTTTATTGGAGCCGCATTAACTCTATAAACTGACTTAAGGAGAACTGGCATCTTTATAATGTTGATTCGTCTGAGGCAAGAACAGAGGACGACTTCCCATTTGCTAGTCTCTGCCTGGCAGGACGCTTTAAAATGTTCACATCTAGGGTTTGTGTGCTTGTTACTATGTTTACTTCCAAGTATTTAATCTTCTTTATTGCTGCTAAACTGGGTTTTTCTCTAACTTTATGGGTTAATGGTTATTGTTCATATATATGAAGGGTATTCGTGTTTGGCATTTTATTTTACATTTAAAATGTTAGTGACTTTGGTGACCAAATAGTAGTGACTCTTGGTGATAAAAACAGACTTTATGTCTGCCACCACAATCTTGTGCCTTGTGGAACATTATATAGGCTAGACACAACTGAGTTTTAAACAACTCTTTTCCTTAGTGTCCCAATCAATAAAAATGTGGTAAAAAGACAGATTTCTATTTGAGTAAAGTTTTTATTAATATTTTAAAACTGCATTTTTCTACCCAAACCCAAAATCCTAGCAACAAATCCTTAAGGGAAGTCAGAAAAGGGTGGGTTTTGTGGAAAGAGAAGCATAGGTTTGTCAAATTTGAGAAGACCACAGAATGCACAAGAGAAAACTATTTAGAGCTGTTTTAGGACGCAAGTCTAGAGTTTGGAGAGGGTGTCCTTGTTTCCAGCCGCTGTGACAGAAGCAGCTTAGAGGAAGACGGCTGGCTTCAGCTCACAGTTCCAGTCATGGCCCATCACATCACGGAAATCCAGGCGTCAGAACTAGCCACAAGGCTGGCCACATCCATAGTCCAACGCAGAGAGAAAACGAATGCACACAGGCCTGTGCTTTAGCTTGCCGTTTCCTTCTTCACGTTGTCGAGGACCCAAACCAAAAGAACAGCACCACCTACTTCTATCCTGGGTCTCCCTGCACCGGTCAGCATAGCCCAGATCATCCCCACAGGCCAGCAACCTGATCTGCACTCTGCTGAGACTCCCCAGGTGACTGTGGACTGTGCAGACTTGACTATAAAACTGACCAGCACACAGCAGTGCTCTCCCAAGTCTGTATACAAATGATAGTAGAAACAAGATGTGATTCCCGAGGATGAAAGAAATAGAAAAACAAACAGAGCTGAAACATGCGTGACAGAGACCACTCAGGCCAGGAACACCGAGTGGAAGCAGGAGAGAATCAGAAGACGAGAAGGAAGGGAAGTTCAGAGAATAGAAACAGGCCTTTATGGCAAAAGACTTCAGTAACAGCAAAGCAAATGAGTATAGTCAATGCCAGGACTTGTTGATCTGGTATTTCCCTGTGTGTAGCTTTGAGTGTTCTAGTTCCTTGGAGATGATATGGAAACAAGTTTGGAAAACACTGAATTATTTTCTTTTCATCCTCTGGTGCTGGACGTCGAATTCAGGGCTTTGCACATGTTAAAGCCACACTCTACCACTGAGCTCCACCCTCCACCCTCCACCCTGAATAGGTTTCTTTACTATGAGACTTCTTGGAGCAGATACTACTACTGGGCTTCTTTGCATTATGAATTTCTTTCTTTTTTTAATTGTTTTTTTGAGACAGGGTTTCTCTGTAGCTTTGAAGCCTGTCCTGGAACAAGCTCTTGTAGACCAGGCTGGCCTCAAACTCACAGAGATCCTCCTGCCTCTGCCTCCTGAGTGCTGGGATTAAAGGCGTGCACCACCACCGCCCAGGTGTATTATAAATTTCTATACGTAAGAGCAGTATGCAGTCCTCCTTTCTTCTTACATGTGTAGGAGGAGTCTTTTCCTGAATTTATGTTTATACACCAAATGGTGCATTCCTGGTGCCTGTGGAGGCCAGAAGGTGTCTGATCCCTTGGAACTGTAATTATCATCATGGGTGCTGGGAATTGAATCTGAGCTTTGCTCTCTAACTCCTATTTTCTTTTATTCAAGGGAGGGGGAGAAATAGGAACAGGGTTTCTCTGTGTACGCTTACTGGCCTGGAAAACTCACTATGTACACCATACTGGCCTCAGACTCAGAGATTCACCCTCATCCTGAGTGCTGGGATCAAAGGCATGGGCCACCATTCCCAGTCAAACTTCTTTAACCAACTGATCTAAAAATTCCTTAACCAACCTTTTCTTTCAAAAGAATTTCTTGAGATGAGAGTGTCTTGGAACACATTTTGGAAATTTTAGAAAACACTGAAAACTAATTCTCCTTAGCCTCTTCTCTGACTTCAAAGGCAAACACAGCAATAAGAACATCCTTTCTGTTTTACAGGAAGATCTCTGCAGCATTATTCATACCAGAGCCTGAGCTAAACACCAGATTGAGCATGGGAGACAGCAAGAGGTAGCTGGGAGGCAGACAGGAGCCCTGCTGGGTCAGGGGAGAAAAACAGTCAGCCATTGTGTCAAAAGTCCAGAGGCTTCTGGGATCTTGATGCAACCCGCAATATCGGGTCCCAAGGGATCTGCTCCTGGAGGCCAGAAAGACCCCGATGTTTCCAGAGCATCCTGTCCTTCTGAAGAACGAGTCACTTGCTGCAGGCTCTTCCCAGAATGGAGAATCCGTGTCTAGACAGAGCCTGCAAATGAGCACTAACCTGACAGGCACACAAGGTAGGGAAGGCAGGCACACAAGGTGGAGAAGAGCCAACCACTTCCCAAACAGAAAACACCCTAAACTCAGAGGAAAGAGCTCTCTAGAAAATGCTTTTTCTAAGATGAAAAATCACTTTCCTTTATCAGCAAAGGAAAAGGTGTTTTTCTTCATAAATACCTTAGAGGAAAGTATAGTGACAGTGGAGGCGAGATAGCAAAGAACTGAATGTATTTATCATAAATGTGTTCCTTGAGGACACAGTGTTCTCTGAAATTGGTGGTTCTCAACCTTCCTAATCCTGTGACTCTTTAATACAGTTCCCCATGTTGTGGTGACCCCAACACACAAAATTATTTTTGTTGTTACTTTATAACTTTAATTTTGCTACTGTTAGGATTCATAATGTAAATAAATATTTTTGATTTCGCATGGTCTTAGGTGATCCCTGTGAAAGGGTGTTGGATCCCTAACGGGGTCTCAATCCACAGGCTGAGAACCACTGGCTTAAACAAAGTCTTGGTGGTACAGCAAGAAATAATTTGCATGATACTTTGTAGCAAATTAAAGGGGTGATAATTGTTTTATCATCCAAAACTGATGTAAGGTTCTTTATTTTTTAAGGCTGGAAGGTTTTGCAGTCTAGAGGTAAGTGGGTATATAACTATAGGTAGCTGCATCAATGCCTGCTCAATGGAAATCCTTCCAATTTTAGGATGTAAGTTTGTTCAAATTCTGCGAAATCCTAAACAAGCCCAGAATATATTGGAAGTTCCATTCTCATGGGTATAAGGATGCAGAATTGGTCTTGTTATTCTATATCTGGTAATCATAGTTAAAAAATCTAGATTGTAGCTGGGCATTGTTGGCATACACATTTATTCCCAGCACTCAGGAGGCAGAGGCAGGTGGATCTCTTGAGTTTGAAGCCAACCTAGTCTACAGAGCGAGTTCCAGAACAGCCACAGCTGCACAGAGAAACTCTTGTCTCAAAAACAAAACAAAAAACATCTAAACTTTCTTCTTTTGCTTCTTGTTTTCCTTTTACATGCCGAATCTGCATATATATCCTACAGACAAGACTTCTCAGATGGCTCTTGACAATCAACCTACTCATTGTCAGGTCCAATTTCTAACTCTCTGCCTTCCTCTAGGTTCACCAAAGACCTCGCCTCAAGAGAATAAAGTGGAAAGCAACAAAGCAGGACACCCCATATTCTCCTCTGGTGACCATTTCCACCCTTGGGCAAATTTCTGCTTGATTTCGCAAACATTTATCGAGTATTACTAAATACTGGGTATTTAGTAGTAAGGTGGCAGACTTAACAGAAGTACAGGGAAGAAGTAGACATATCTCTTGGCCTCATGGTAACCCTTTATCCCAAGATGCCTCCTATTTACAATCTTCCCCCATCTCACTGTGCCCCTCTCTTGACTCAGGCTCAAACATCTGACCTAGTAACTGGGGTGTTTACCACTCACCAAAGTAGAATTTGCAAGAGAAAGGATGATTTTGTTTGAGATTTTGTGTGTTTGTTTATTGTTGCGGTTTTGGTGGGTGTGCTTGCATATTCATGTGCATAGAATATGTGTGTGTGTGTGAAGGAAGTAGCAATGAAAGTTGTCTCTGAGACTTTTATACTTGCTTGTAGAGGGTGGAGAAAGAAAGACAGTATATTGGCACTTGGAGTTTAACATGTTTGGGGACACCGGGTAAAGATGTGTGTGTAGGGGACAAGAAAAGAAGGAACACTGTCCTAGAGCTTGTGGTGATAAAGGACCTAGAAGTTCAGGATCTTCACTGTACCCAGACAATCTTTCTCATCGTGGGTATGGTTAAGATCACTTTTTAAAGCATGGCTCACTGAACCTTCCTTTAAAACATTGAATCAGCTGTATGATCCTATGTGATTTTTTTCTTAAGGCCATTTTTAAAACATTTTCACTTATTGTCCATCAGGGGTACACACATGCCATGCACCCATGTGGAAGTCAGAGGATAATCTGTGGGAGTTGCCTCTCTCCTTCCACCATGTGGGTCCTAGGGGTAGAACTCAGGTCATCAGGCTTGACAGCAGGCACTTTTACCTGCTAACTCATCTTGCTGCCTCCTTCCCTTGCAGCCATTTGCAAGAGCAACTACTTTGTTCCCTTAAAGAATCTTTCCAATGCAACTTTATGCCCATAGAGTTGTGCACTAGATAGATTACATAAGTAGCTGCCCATTGTTTGACTGTGTCCGTGTTACATTCTGAGACACATCAGTAATTTCCCTAGGGTTAATAAAAGTAATTGTAAACACTTGGATAGTCTGATGTACCAAAGGCTAGCTAAATATAGCAATAATAGTTACCACATTTGCTAAAATAACAGCTAAGCTGCCGTACACAACTTGGGATTAAAGGCTCATTAAATAATAATACAGTTCTTTTGAACCAATTCTAAGACAGGCATTGACTAGTGCAGCTCCTGCATTTCTGGTGACCTCACTTATTCCCTCTGTCCAGCTCTTAGCCCCTATTGGGTCTTGTTCATCCCTCATGAGTGCTATCTGTGAAGGGCTTCTCAAATACCCTAGGCCTCCCCCGTGTGCATTCGTTGGCTTTATTAGTTTTGGTCTATTGAGCTCATCTTCTCAGATTGGAGAGAAATCTAAGCTTTCTGGTACCGCTGTCTCTTGCCTAGCACAGCATGGTAAAGGAGCAGGGTACCTAACGACTCATGTTGGTGGCTAACGGACAAGCACTAAATAACTCACTGGGCATAGATTACTGGACGTGGAATCCCTGGGAATTCAGCACTCTCAGCCTAACGCCTGAAAGATGCTGTGTTATTTGTCCTCAAATTAGGGTTACACAGTGATTCCCCAATCCCAGAAAACTGATGAAATATATAATGTGATATATGTGTGTATATATCTGTGTATGTGTATTTATGAGTATTATTTGGCCATAGAGAAAGAAAATGGATAAAATTGGAAATCACCATATTAAGTAAGATAAGTCAGACAGATATTCATGTTTGCTATTATATGCAAAACCTGGGGGATTTTTTAAGGATATAAAATATAAAGGGGACTATTAGGTAGGACTAAAATGAAGGGTAGAGAGAAAAGAGAAGATGATGGCACTGAGTATAATCTAAATATGTGGTATACACATAGGGAAAAGTCACAAGGAAGCTCGTGTTTTATACAATTTATATATACACTGGTAATGCAACATCAATTAAGCCATTTGCACTGTTGTGTCCTTTCCACCAACTTTCACAAGGACAAAGTTACAAATTGCTAAATCCTCCAAAATACTTTTTCGATGGAGGTATGGCTTACTTAATATTGTAAACTTGTCTTGCTTCATTTTGTTCCAAACACTCTATATAGAATTCAACCAATTATCTTAAAACATAAGGTTTTTTTTTTTTGGTTTTTGGATTTTTCAAGACAGGGCTTTGATGTGGGATTCCCCTCTGTATGTTGTGAATACCACTGATTAATAAAGAAGCTGCTTTGGGCTTATTGCAGCGCAGAATAGGGCAAGGCTGGAATTACAGGCAGATACAGGAGAAGAGAGTGGGCAGAGTCAGGGAGATGCCATGTAGTCACTGGAGGAGAAAGACGCCTGCGGGAGCCCATTGGGACCTTGCCAGTAGGCCACAACCCCATGGTGATACACAGATTAATAGAGATGGGTTAATAAGAGCTAGCTCGTAATACACCTAAGTGATTGGCCAAGCAATGTTTTAATTAATACAGTTTCTGTGTGATCATTTCGGGTCTGGGTGGCTGGAAATGAATGAGCAACCTCTGCTTACAGGGCCTCATTGTGTAATTTTGGCTGTCCTGGAACTCACTACGTAGACCCAACTGACCTGGGGCTTGCAAAAGTCTTCTTGCCTCTGCCTCCCAGTGCTGGGGTGAAGGCATGCACCACTGTGTCCAGTTTAAGATGCTTTTAGAATGGACTGTGTTATAAGATTCTCTCAGAAAGGAGAGTTTACTGGGGAATTAAGCACATCTAGCTTCTATTGTATTCTTTTAGGTGTCTGGTAATGAGGATTATAGCCAAACAGATGAAAGGCTGCTCATTTTAGATGTGCGTGTGTTTCTAAGTTTGCACAGGTAGAAGCTCAATTTTCCAAGTTATATATAACAGTGAAATTAGCTTTCTTGCTTTCTCCCTTCCCCCATATTCTAAGCTAAGAATGAAAAAGAAATATGAATTTTACTTTCCAGACAATTTATTCAGCCTTGCGCTTGTTATATCTTCAGGGAGTACATTTACATTTTGAAAAAACACTGTGATGTACAAATGTGCATACCCTGCTCAGCCAACATATCATAGATACTGTATAATAACATCTGGGAATATTAAACTCTGCCTTTACTGGCAACCCGATTGGCATCTTTAACTCAGAATGCAGATGTTTTGTGCTGATGTGTTTTGAAAATATTTGAAGTATTCTCAAGACAATATTCTGAGGTTTCTGCAGTGGTCCACTTTAGTCTTTTGAAGTTCTCTGTACAATAGGATGCATACATAGATTTTCCAAAACATGTTTCAGTGGGAAAAGAAGAAAAGTTCAAGCTGGCAGCAAGCACAGCTTCCCCGAGCCGTCTGCACCTAATTCCTTTTTGGCACTATTGTTTTGGCAGTCAGTGAGCTTTTTGAGACCAATCTGATAAAACAGTTCCCACTCCCAGTCTACTTTGTAAAATCTAAATCACTTTAATGGCTTGAATTTGTGAAACACTCATATATCTGAAGTATAGATATTAAAGTTTAATTTTGTCTCTCAGTACAGGATATTTCAGCTCTGTGTTTTCCAGAGGGTGCCCAGGACAGCAGTTACAGCCTGTGTGTACAGAAACGGCTGGGAAGGCCAGTGTATAGGCCTCCATTAATACCTAGGCCAGGCATTGTTCTTTTGCTCAGTCAGTTCTGATGGAACCTGTCCCGTTTCCACTTAGGCTGCAATACTGCAGCACAACCCAGCTTCTGTTCGAAAGGAACTGCCTAGCCGTCTGTCGCAGGGCACTGCCAGTGCTCCGCCTTGTGCTATGCAGAAGTCCTGAAAGTATGGGCTTCAGAACATCTTTAAAACCAAAGTCTACACCTCCGTGTTTCAGCATGACATCATTAGCATGTAGAAAGCACGTTGACTTTGGAGACATGTTACCGAGTTATCTTTCTCAACTCTATTACTTACTAGCTATATCACCATGGATCCGTCAGTAGAAGCACCTGCTTGCAAGTATAAAGACCTGGGTTTGGATCCCCAGGCCTGGAAGCTTCTGTAATCCCAATAGTGGGAGGCAGAGACAGAGATGGAGAATCCCCGAAGCTCATTGGCCAGTCAGCCTGTCAAAATTGATGAGGTCCAGGTTTAGTGAGAAATCCTATATCCAAAAATAAGGTAGAAATTGTTCGACGAAGACGCCCCAAGTTGACCTCTGGCCACACACACACACACACACACACACACACTTGCCCACATCCACACAAGCATATATACATTACATTTCTGGAAAACACAGAAAGATCTCTTATTCAGTCCTTTTCTGATGGAGACAGTAGTACCTTGCCTACTCAGGTATGCTAGGTTTAAGAGGATGCACAATGAGCCATTTCCACAGACTCTGCTGGGACATGCCATTGTCATTCTCTGAATTTACTTGAATCAGCCTGTATTTTTTTAATTATGTTTTTACTTTGGGGGATCATATTATAATTACATCATTTACCCCTTCCCTTTCCTCCCTCCAAACCCTTCCATATACTCCTCCTTGGTCTTTTTCAAATCCATGGCCTCTTTTCTCATTATTGTTACATACATATATGCATATGTATATACATATATATCCCTAAATACATAAATACACCTTCTCAGTCTATGCAATGTTGCTTGTGTGTCTTTTAAAAGCCTACCCTTTGATACTGGATAACCACGTGGTGGGCTCTTGCCCTGAGGAAGACTATTTCTCCCCCTCTCAGCATCCCTTGGTTGCCTGCAGTTCTTTGCAGAGGGTTGAGGGTTCATGAACCTTTCCCAATCCACTTTATCATATTTATCGATAGGATAGTATCAATAAATCCCTCCCTCCCTTCCTCCCTCCCCTCTCTCTTCCCCTATCTCTTTGTGACATGGTCTCACTCTGACGTCATCACGCCTTCTTCCCTGCATCAATCCCATCCAAATACAGTGACGCTGTTATTACATCTCCATCTTTCCCCCCAAATTCTTTAAGACTTAGCCATCTCAGTTCTCCCCCAACTTGTCTCTTGTTCCACCTGCAGCAGAGTTTTCACCTGTACCACTTGCATCAAAAAGGCCCTTTGGGGACTGGGGGACTGGAGAGATGGCTCATCAGGTAGGAGCACTGACTGCTCTTCCAGAGGACCCGTAAAACCTCACACTTCAATCTGGGATGTTAAGTTTGTGCTCTGATGCTCATTTTCCAAGGAGAAAATAATACATAGCCTTCAAAAGATCTTTAAGAAGGTATAGCTGGGAGCTGTAGAAATGGCTCAGGGGTTAAGAGGACTTGTTGCTCTTGTAGGGGACCTGGATTCAACTCCCGGCAACAACACAGTGGCTAACAACCATCTTCAACTCAATCCAGTTCCAAGGAATCCAGTGTCCTCATCTGACTTCCGTGGGCACCAGCCTTGCACACGGTACACATACATACTTGTAGGCAAAACTCTCAAACACATAAAATAAAATGAACAAATCGTTCTTTTAAGAATCTACAGTTAGAAAGAATCAGGCCACTTTAAAAGTTGCTTGAAGGGGATACTGGAGCGATGGCTAAGTGCTTAGGAACATTTGCTGCTCTTGCAGAGGAACCGTGTTCAGTTCCCAGCGCCCATGTGGGTACTCACAACTGCCTGTGACTCCAGTTCCAGGGAATCCGACACCTTCTTCTGACCTCTCTAGGCACTGCATGGACATGATGCAAGTCACTCATGCAGACAAAACACTCAGACACATGCAATAGATAAGTCTAAAAAATAAATTTTACGTTATTGAGGGTGGGGGTCAGCAAGATGGGTCAGTGGGTAAACAAAGACGTTTGCCATGAAAGCCTAGCAACCGAGTTCAGTCCTTGGAACCCATGAGAGGTGGATGGAGAGAAGTGACTCCATGACGCTGTTCTTGGACCTCCACATGGTCACCATGTCATGTGCGTGAACACACATCATCCCATTATCATGCATACATACCCAATAAGAAATAGGAAATAAATAGGAAGTTTTTTGAAGTTACTAGAATTTTGTATTGTAGTACATCTGTTATCATAGCACTCAGGAGGCTGAAGCCAGGGGATTGTGAGTTTCAAGATGGCCTGGAAATTTGCACAGGGAAATTCTGTCCCCCCAAAAAAGCTATTAGGACAAATTTTCTGCCCATCTACATTCTTTGAAAATATTTTTGAACTTAGTGTTAAGACATTGAAGAACTGTACTCAAACTGATAGTGTTCGGGTTATTATTAGTGCAAAACTGACAACTGCTTTGCATGGTTACTGCTGATGGTGTGCAAGAAGGTATTTTTAATTAGCTTATATATAGATTTGCAAAATAATGCATTTCACTATGACATTTTCACACACACATATGTCAAGCACCCTCCCCAGCATGGTTTTTGTAGTTCCAAAACAGATTATAAAGGTGTGTGCAATACAAGACTCTTGGGTCCTTAATAGTTTTATTGTTACACTTGCTCCATATAAGGTATGTCCCACATTCTGGGAGAAAAAAGACATTTTTCTTTTTATTTGCTGTGTCTTTGATATCTAGAGATCATTCTGCTGCTTAACAAAATTCATCCAATGCCTTCACATCTTAGTTTCCAAGCAAAATAGTTTATATGCCTTATAGCTAAGGGGGCATATTAGTACTTTCCTTCTTATTGTAACAAAACTCCTGATAGAATCAACTTAAGAGAAGAAAGATTCCTTTTGGCTTTGTTTTAAGAAAGGAAACAGTCCAAAGTTGTGGGAAGGCCAACACATGATGTGTCTGGTCACATCAACTCCCCAGTCAGGAAGTAATGCACACATGAACTCCTCTCCCCCTTCTCTTTGAATATTTTATTTCATATGTATGGATGTTTTGCCTGTGTGTATGTCTCTGTACTACACGTATACCTGCTGATACAGTGGCCAGAAGAGGGCATTGAATCCCCTGGGACTGGAGTGTAGGTGGTTGTGAGCCACCATGTAGGTGCTGGGTCCTCTGGGACAATAACAAGTGCTCCTAACCACAGAGCATCCCTCCAGTCCTGTTTTCCCCCTTTCCATTTGGTCCAGGACCTGCAGTCCATGGCATACACCGTCCACATTCAGAGCAGGTCTTCTGAATTCAGTTAAATCTTCTTCAAAACATCATCACAGAAACACCTGGAGGTGTGTCTCCTACATAATTGCAAATCTGCTTAAGTTGGTGGTGAAACTTAACCATCATGGAGAGTTGTTATGTGACTTCCTTTGGGCTCCATCTTACTCTTGGTTCCCTCTGGTGCGGTCAGGTTCTACAGTTAGGACTCTGCTTGCCGCTGCTTAGAGGAAAACCACCTTCTTGACTTTAGCATTTTTTAATCTATAAATTAAATTTTTAGACGTTTTTATTAGCATACATTCATTGTACAAAATAATGGGTTTCATTATGAGATTTCCATACATGTATAATGTACTTTAATCATATTCACCTCTATAAATTAAGTTCAATGCTTCTCAGAGTAGCCCACAAGATTTTATTAGTATTAGGCAAATTAATATTTTTAAATAGTTTGCAGAATATGAGATGTTAAATAAAATATACACTATTATGTTTGGTCAAGCCAAGGGGGGAAATCACATATATATAGTTTGTACAATTTAAAAGGCAAGAACTACTGCAAATTACAGCAATCCCAGAGAAATTCTTCCCGCTGCCGCTGCCTGACATCCCTCTGTTTTCCTGTTTCTTAACTTAGTCAGTGGCTACCTTGATCTCTTCAAGGCGCCTTTGTTAAGCAAATACCACAAAAACTTATAAATACTAAGTCCCCCAGGTTTCTCCTGAACACCCCCCAAGACAAGTGAAGACAAGACTGTCTGTCAATCCAGTTGGACTGTCAAATAGAAAGAAGAGAAGAAAAATTATGCAGGAAGTAGAGAAGCCAATGAGACAAATTAGGAGAAATAAAGAATTCTGGTATGGATTGAACTGACAAGCTCAAGAACAAAATGATAAAGACCTTTAATCACGTCAGAAAGTCTATAAAACTGTGTAAGTACAAGGACTAGAAAATGTTAGTAATAAAGTCTATCCTATTTCACAGGAGACAAAATGAACTGCCACAGCTTCAGAAAGGTCAGATCTATCACACATTGTATCTGTATTGAATCTCATACTGGAAACTAATTGGAAGTTTAATGAAGAATTTACTAAGAACGAACAATCTTATAATGACTCAGATGCTTTCAATTTGGAAGACGCTTGGCTCCTGTGACTGCCGATGATCACGGCTGGATATGCCTGTTGATGAAGGAGAAGAAGGAGCAGACAAGCTGTCCCGGCGGAGGCTGTCTGATGTGGCACAACAGCTGGGTGGGTCCTAGCTGGATCCTGAGACATCAAACAGCTAATCCCAGGCAAGACCAGCAGAACCGCACAGACGTCATACAGCTCAGACCCGACACAAAGAACATGCCAATTGATGAAATGCAAACACAGGGAAGAAAAAGCCACAAAGAAAAGTATGCAGTATGTTATGCTGACATCCCTTAAGTGATCCACCCGTGTTAACAAATCAAAAACAAAGGTGTGTGGTGGGGGGAGTGATGGGCATAAGATGTCTTCCAGAGTGACGTGCACAGAGTACACTCCACCACTTGGAAAATAGTCTTTCCTGGAAACAGAAGCTGTTTAGCTTAAGTATTCATGTCTACCTACTAAATTATAGGAAACGTGGGGGGCACAAAGCATATTAAACAATTACAAGGCATAGCAAAATCACCAAAATGCAGGCTTGTTATGGGAAAATGCTCTTGTATACTGTAAAGATTTGTCACTCATATCGGTTTAATAAAATGCAGCCAGGCAGGAAGTATAGGCAGGGTAACCAGACTAAGAGGATTATGGGAAGAAGAAAGGCAGAGATGCAGTCACCAACTAGACGCAGAGGAAGCAAGATGAAAATGTCTTACTGAGAAAAGATACCAAGCCACATGGCTAAACATAGATAAGAATTATGGGTTAATTTAAATTGTAAGAGCCAGTCAGTAATAAGCCTGAGCAATAGGCCAAACAGTTTATAATGAATGTAAGCTTCTGTGTTTATGCGGGACCGAACAACTGCAGGACTGGGTGGAACAGAAACTTCCCCCTACACAGGCTGAAAAAACCTTAAAGGGCAGGGGAATATAACCTAGCAGTAGAGCTACATATGTGAAGACCTGGGCTCAATTCCCACCACAGAAAGAAAAGCATTAAAAACAATAGGAAATAAAGAAAGATCCCTGGAGAGATGGTTCAGAAGGTTAGGAGCATTTGGCTGCTTTTCTAGAGGACCTGGATTGGATTCTCAGAACCCACATGGCAGCTTACAGTGTCTGTACTGCCTGTGGCAAGGGATCAGACACACTCTTCCGGCCTGCTCAGCACCAGGCATGTGTGCTGTGCACAGACATGCATGCAGGCAAAACACCCATAAACATAAATAATAAAATGGGGGAGAAAGTTTGAGGAAGGAAGGGAGGGACGGAGAGAAGAGAGGCTACAGATAAACTGTTCTTAAACTGATGAGAAGAAAGCAAAGAACAAGCTAGAGAGGAAGCCATCTGTCAGCTGAAGAGCAGATTGTGGTCACTAGAAAACTCATCTCTTTTGAAAGAAACGCATTTCTGAGCCAGTTAATGAAGACTGAATCATGACTTTATATTGACAACACTAAGAAACCAGTGGCTGTTTTAAGAAAGACGTGACAAGGTGTTCTAGCTACTTATTTTTCAGTTCTTCTAGAAATATGCAGGAAAATACTTCTAAGTGAAAAAACACACTTTTATTTCCTCCACAATAATTCACTTGGTGGGGAAGTAGGTGGGAGTATGAACAGGGCAAAATTGGACATGAATTGATAATTATTTGAAGTTGGTTGATAAGAACCCGGGGATTTGTTATATTATCCTCACTACCTACCTTTACATGTTTTAAGTTTTCTACTTTTTTTTTTTAAGAAAAGGGTTTTAACCTGGGTCAGTAATACCAGCTGCTCTGGAGGTTGAGGGAGGAAAATCACAAGTTCAAGGCCAGCCGGGGCATCTTAATGAGACCCTGTCTCAAAATAAAAACAAAAATGAGGGGTTAGAGGAGATAGCTCGGTGGTGAACACTTGCCTGGCATGCATGAAACCCCAGGATCAATCTCCAGTGTTGATGAAAGAGGGAGGAAGAAAGCAGGAAGGAAAGAAGGGAGGAAGGGAGGGAGGAGAGGGAGAGAGGAAAGACACTGAAGGAGAAGGAAGTGCTAATCACTATACACAGTATATATTGAATTATCACATTATATCCCTTAGATATATACAACTGTTAGAGATTAATAATAGACCTTAGTGAAGAAAACTTTAGTTGTTAAAAAGCAAACAAACAAAAAAACCTCACACAGCTGAGCTTATAGAGCGGAGAGCAGAATAGTAGCCAGAGTCTTGATGGCGGAACGAGAAGGGTGTCATAAAAGCACACCCTCAGGTAGATATGAGGGAAGAGGTTTCTCCAGATCAACTCCATGAGAGGATGACGACAGTTAGTAATAGCATGTTATCATTTCAAAATTACTGGTACATTTCACGTGTTCTCACCACCAGAAGACTTGCATTTGGAGTGATTGGTATGATAATTCGGCTTGTGTTCAGGCTCATGGTCGGTCAGCTACCTCTTTCATGCAGACCGGACCCACCTGCCTAAGAATGATACCGCTCAGGATGTAGGCGGGTCCTCCTACATCAATTACGAAATGAGGTTCACTCTTCCTGGCTAACTCTAATTTGACAGCTAAGGATTATAACAGTAAAGCACACCTCTTTAATGACTTCAGTTGGTAATTAGCCAAACTTGTAAATTATTCAAATAAAATAATGTTCATGGCCAAAAAGAGAAAGGAAGGAAGGAAGGAAGATAGAAAGAAAGAAAGAAAGAAAGAAAGAAAGAAAGAAAGAAAGAAAGAAAGAAAGAGAAAAGTTCAAATAGTTCAAAATTTGGAGAGAAGGCATAAAGGCAAAGTTCTCCCTCTGAATACCTGATCTCTCTCTTTATGTGTTCTCTCTCTTTTTTTGTTTTTGTTTGTTTGGTTGTTGTTTGCTTTGTTTTGTTCTGAGACAGGGTCTCATGTAGCCTAGGCAGGCCTCAAACTTGCTAGGTAGCTGAAGCTGGTCTTGAACTTCTCCTACCTCACCTCCCAAGTCCTGGGATTACAGGCACAGAGCCACCACACCTGGCTTCATTTGTCATGTTCTTGACTATATATTCAGCAAGGTTTGGTCACATGGGTAGACATGTGAGACATTTTAAAAGAGTATTTGAGTAAGTACGGGATGATCTGGCTTTTGTTTAATTTTATTAGAAACCATCATTGATGAATATGAGTTAAATCTTCATTTGATAGCAACACATGTTTACCAGAAAGCACACAGCTTAATCACAGCCCTTTTACCAGGATTTCTCATGCCAGCCCTAACATAGTTGTAGGGTTTTTTATTGATCACTTGAAAATATAACTGAATTTTTCACCCAATATAAAAAGACATTAAAATAAAAACAAACTAATAGCTTATTCATCATTGTTTATTTAAACCTTTCAAATTGAAATTGCTTAGATAGATTTTCCTTTGGGGCCATTACAGTGCGGTCTCACGGTCACAAAGGAATACAGAATTCAGAGCACGGAAAGAAAAATAAAATCAAGATTGGTGTCTTTCCTTAGTCTCGTTTCATCTGCTCGAGATAGGAGTAGAAAGTTATGCTGTAGGCATATGCAGCAAATTTTTCAAAATATATTAAAGTTGTGACAGGTTTTTAACACCACCTCTCTGTAACTTTTAACCTTCATTTTTCAGAAGTTTTAAGGTTTGTGGCAACGGCTGGTATGCTTCAGTCTCTAAAAATTGAACCTGCTAATTCTCCACACAACAGTTTCAACCTTGGCTAGTAGTCCTTTCTGTTTGTATCTCTTCTGGCATTTCAGATCCAGCTAAAGCTTGAGTCAGCTACCATGTGTTTTTTGTTTTGCTTGTCTTTTTTTTTTTCCTGTATTGCTCAAGGTGGCCTTGAACAGTTTATTATGTAGCCCAGGAAGGTCTCTGTCTTAGTTTCTATTCTATATCTCTATTGCTGGGAGAAATCATGACCAAGACAACTTTGAAAAGAAAGCATTTAATTGGGGGCTTACTCAGAGGGGTCAGTTTATGGTCATCATGGCCGGGAGCATGGCAGCAAGCAAGCAGGCAGACATCAGGCTGAGAGTTCTATATCCTGATCTATAGAGAGAAGGCAGAGGAGACACGAGGCCTGGCATGGGCTTTTGTAACCTCAAAGCCCACCCCTAGTAACACACTTCCTTCAATAAGGCTACACCTCCTAATCCTCCCCTAATAGTTTCACTAACTGGGGACCAAGCATTCAAACACAAACTTATGGGGGCCATTCTCACTCAAACCACACTACAGCTTCAAACTCCAGTACTCCTGCTTCAACCTCCCAAAATGATAGGATTACAGGTGTATGCAACCAAACCTGACTTTACCATTCCCCTTCCTCCCATCCCTCTCTCCCTTCCTCCTTTCCTCCCTCCCTCCCTCCCGCCTTCTTTTCCTCTTTCTCAGCTGGAGTATCACGTACTCTAGGCTGATCTTGAACTCAGCATGTAACAAAGAATGACCTTGAATTTCTTAGCTTCATCTCAACCTGCATCCACTCCTCAGGTGCTCAGATTACAGGAGTGTATTGCCACACCTGATTTATTTGGTTTTATTCTGATTTATTATTATTATTAGGATCAAAACTAGGTCCTCAAGAATGCTAGAGATTACTTCATTAACTGAGCTACTTCCTTAGCTCACCATGTTCATTTTTAGTGCTGCTTGTATTAGCATGTTTTTTTTTTTTAATTTTTGTGTTTGGATGTATGTGTGTATGTCCGTGTGTGTCACATGCATGCAGGTGCCCAGAAGCCAGAAGTTATTGCAATCCAATGATGTTGGAGTTTAGGTGATTGTGAATTTCCCAACTTGGGTGCTAGGGATGAAGCTTGGATCCTCTGAGAGCAGCAAGCCCTCCTAACCACTGAGCTACTGCTCCTAGCCAGCATGTGCTTATGAGTTTCAAATTGTGAAGAGGAAGAGGAAGAAAGGCTACTTTTTACTTGGTTTTGGTTCCATACACCAGGCTGGCTTTGTGAGCATCTGTCCTGCTCAGGCACATAGGACCCAATGTCCACAATAGACCCACACTTGGTTTGCTGCAACAACAACAAAAAAAAAGGAAGGAAGGAAAGAAGGAAGGAAGAAAGGAAGGAAGGAAGGAAGAGAGGAAGGAAGGAAGGAAAAGGAAACACCATAGGTCAAGTGAAAGACTGGAAGAAAAACTTTCAAAACTTTATATTTTAGTAATCTTAAGTTACTTTCCCAGTCTATTTAAACAGGAACCTCACGGAGCCTGACGTATTGTTCTAGTCTGTCCAGGGAACCCTGCGGGAAGCCCTAGCCACCCATCCTGAAGTCATTAGGTCCATCCTGGCAGCTGAGGTCTGACTGCCCGAGAAACATCTTTATTTTGGCAAATGGGCAGAACTAGCAACAGAAGTAGCAAAAGGAACAGCGATGTGTCCTCCGAGCTGGTGTGGTAAAATGCTTAGGCCCCCGCAGCCGGCTTCCTTTGCTTCTCTCTGGTTCACAGCTGTAGATTTCTCACACTGCCTAGCAGTTGTCAAATACCGTAAATATTTTCCCTTCTCGCTTCTTAGGAAAGCTCCAGACTCGACTGTGCTGCCTGACTGTGAACTTTCTTTTTCTCGCGGAGAAAAAGGAGTTGACCAACTAACCAGAAGCCGCTGTGAGTTGTTGTTAGTTGTCTTGATATTATGTCTGCGCCAGCTTCAGAGTTTTTGAATAAATATGGGGGCACCAGTTCTATCTATGTGAACAACTGTGCCAGGCACTAGAGACAGTGTACAATAGAAAGAGTCCTTACTTTCAAGGGGGTGAAGTCGGATGGTCATTCCAGAGAGAATTTTGCATGTGGTCAAAATGTGATGGCCGGCTAGTTGGCAGGGAAAGGTCTTGGTGGTTCTTTTCACACATACTACAAAAGCTGTGTTTTTCATGGGACATAAATCACTCCCTAATGGCAAATTGAGCCCGTTAACTTGAAGCACCACTGGATGAACACATTATTGCTGCAAGAAATGGCAAGAAGGGATTGAAAGTGACTCATTTGGGAGGAGAAATGCTCCTTTGGTAAAAAAAAGAAGAAACTGTTATTCTATGGAGTTGAATTTCAGTTTTCCTGGATTGTAAAACCAAGTGCGGCGGTGCTATTTAGCAGAATTGGACCAAGATGAAGGGCCCCAAGTTCCAAATCTGTGATTTGAGGCAATTCCACTGACAATGATCAAAATCACTGCTCATGTTGTGTCGGGCTGCTGCTGGGCTCTAGAGTCCACTCATCCTCGCTCAGAGGTCCTTCACTTTCAACTTTCATTCCCTCTTCATTCCCAGCACCAACATGAAGAACACTCGTGATCAGCTCCAACACCAGGCTCCTGGGAGTCATGCATTTGCTCAGATTATAAAAAACGTTCCTAAAAATGATTTAACGTGTATTTAAAGCCATTTGATGTTGGAAGACAAATTCTGAGGGACTCGTTTTCCTGAGAAGCTTGCAGGGGTTTACTACTACTGGTCTCCAGTTCTGCAGGCTCCTCTGCGCTTTTCTTCTGCCTCAAAGTGGTGCTCCTGATTCTTTTCTTTCCTTTTTCTTTTTTTAAAAAACAAAACAAACCATTGTTTTTCATTTTACATACCAATCCAAGTTCCCATTCCCTCCGTCTTCCTCCCCACCCCCATCCACTCCTCAGAGAGGGTAAGGCACATTGCTCTGGGGAAGGTCCAAGGCCCTCCCTACTATATCTAAGCTGAGCAAGGTGTCCATCCAAAGAGACTCAGACCCTAAGAAAAACATATATCGATCCACCTGGAAAGGGGAATTAGACAAGATCTTCTGACAAAATTGGGAGCATGGGGATGAGGGGAGAAAGGAGGGCAGAAAGGAAAAAGGAGGGGAGAAGAGGAGGGGAGAGGAGAAATTGAGGGAACAGGATAGTTGAGATCGAGAAAGGATAGAGATGAGAGCAAGGGAAGAGATATTTTGTTTGAGGCAGCCATTCTGGGGCTAGCAAGAAACCTGACTCTTAACTGAGAGACAGCTAAACATTAGCTGACATTTCTTAGCTCACAGGATGGCCTGTGTTTTATGTCTATACTTTATAGAATACAAAAAATATGCACATAATATCCTGTTCCTTGTTGTTTGGGTGGCAGTTATGACAGCTAGACCTTTGGTGGCTACTTTGGACCAGGAGATGAAACACTAAAGACTGACTAATAGAAAGACAACAGACCCCCAGCTCCCTGGCGGCTTCAGTTACTACCTGCCTCCAGATTTCTACATGAAAGAAAAATGATGCTCCATCCTGGCTCTTGTAGCCAGATCTTATTTCAACTAATAACAGATTACTATCAATTCCTGAGTGAATCTAGTCTTAATGCTTATATATATATTTTTTTTTCTATAGCCTAAAATTTCTTGGACTGGAACAATGACTTAGTGGTTAAGAGCACTCACTACTTTTCCGGAGGACCTGACTTTGATTCCCATCACCCACATTAGGGTGCTTGCAACCACCTGTAACTCCGGCTCCAGGGGATCTGATGCCCTCTTCTGGCCTCTGAGGACACTGGAACTTGTGTGCTCATACTCCCACACAGGCATACCCATAATTAAAAAAAAATTAATGTCTCTCTCGTTTTTACTTCTTTAAGATTTTTTAAATTACGCATATGTGTGGGTGCTTGCATGCATGTCTGTGCACCTGTGTGTGAGTCTGATACCCACAGAGCACAGAGGAGGGCGTGAGAGTCCCTGGAACTGGAATTGCAGATGGTTGGGAGCCACATGTCAGTACTAGGAACTTAAGCCTGGGTTCTCTGTAAGAGCAGTAAGTACTCCTAAGCACTGACTCATCTCTCCAGCCCCACTTCTTCCAGCAAGTCCTTAATGAAAATTATGTTCTAGAAAGTTCCAGCTAAGTAATCTTATTTATAAAAGTGACTTAAACAAAATAGTAGCTGCAAATACTATCATAACAGGTATGGAGATCATTTACTAGTCTGTCAACATATATCTAATTCAATTCTATTTGGCTTATTTAAAATACTCAACACTAGGTTGTTCGCTTGCTCCGCAGAGCTGGGAATTGAACCCAGAGCCTTGCATATGTGGAAGGTAAGTACTCTACCACTGAGCTAGAGTTGCCAGTCCTTAGTTTCTTGAGTCAGGGTCTTACTGTGAAGCTTGAGTTGGTGGGTGCAGCCCAGTGCTTCAGTTCCTTTTCTGTTGCTATGATAAACACCACAACCAAGAGACACTTGCAGAAGGAAGAGTTTGCTTGGGCTTACAGTTCCAGAGGGATCGTGTCTGCCGCAGGCAGGAGGCACTGTGGCAACAAGTGCAGGCCTGGTGGCATGGGAAGGAAGCTAAGAGATCCCATCTCAACCGTGAGCACGAAGCAGATGGGAAGCAGCAGGAGGATTTAATATCGGAGCTGTGCCAGTGACCTGCTTCCTCAAAGAAGTAGACCTTCCCAAACAGTGCCATCAACTGGAGACTAAGTATTCAAATGCCCAGGACTAAGGAGGACTTTCTCATTCAAACCACCGTACCCACGCTGGCCTCAAACTCCAGAACCTCTCCCCTCCATTTCCTCAGTGTTAGGATTATAGATATGCACCATCACACCCAGCTAGATTGGTTTCTAATCCCGTTCATTCTCACTAGATACCACAATTTAATATTTAATTGGAAAAATAAAAAGAAACATTGAAGAACATGGCATCTGGGTGCTAGCTGGAACCTGAAACAAGTCTAATGGAAATGTCACTTTCCCTTCCTAAGTGAGCTTGGGTTAATATCCCTGAGATGACCATTGAAGAGATCACTGGAATGGAGGGACCTGGAGATGACAAAATTATAAGCCTGTTGCAACTGGTATGTTTCCAATTCAGAGGGGGACATGAGAACAAAATGAGAAAGAAGTTGAAAGTCTCCAGCAAAGAGTGGAATAGGAACACACCAACACACTCAGCATCAGGGGTCCACATAGCAGTGCCTTGTGGTCAGGAATAAGGGAGAAGCACCAACGGACTAAAGATTAGAAATACTCATATTTGGAAAAAGTCCTACAAAAATCTTAAAATTTACAAATAGATGTCACTGGGGTGGGGTTCACTCAGTGGAAGGAGAGAACCAACTCCTAAAAGCTATCCTCTGTCTTGTACATATGTGCTGCAGGATGCATGCACACCTGTACATACACACAAACACATATAAAATAATAAATACAAATGTTTTGGTAGAATGGTGGTGCACACATTTAATCCCAGCACTTGGGAGGGAGAGGCAGGCAGATCTTAGTGAGTTTGAGGCCAGTCAGGTGTACAAAGTGAGTTCCAGGACAGCCAGAGCTGTTACACAGAGAAACCCTCTCCTGAAAAACAAAACAAATAAACAAGCCAAATGTTTTTAAAGGAACAGCAAGAGTTAGGGAGATGGCTCAAGATTCAAGCATGGTGGGAGGGGAAATGGAGAGCCCAGGAGGATTCCTCAAATCTCACTGGTCAGCTAATCTTACCAAATCGGTGAGCTCCAGATTCAGTAAAAGACCTTGACTGAAAAGTAATAACGTAGGGTATGATAGAGGAAGACACCAGAATCAACTGATCTGTTAGTGGCAATGAAGCTTGGGTGTCAGTCAGATCCCGGCAGAAAACAAGCAATATACTCCAAATAGGATAATCTGAGGGGAGGTTGGCAAAGGGTCTGTGGGCAAAAGTGTGAGCCGCGTGAGCCAGTGAGCCAGTTAGCAAGGGACAGCACCGTAGTGCCCTCAAACTGTTTGTACTTGGTAATAGATAGAAGGTACAGAGCCATTGTTGGAATCTGAAGACAGAGAGGGTGTATGCCCAGGTCTGAGGCCACAACATGGCCAGCTGATGAAATCGCTCCGAGTAGAAAGCAGGGGGAATAATTACCAGCTCTCCCCTATCACTCTCCCCCATCAATACCAAAGAGAAGCTGAAGGACAAGAGGCCTTTGATGCTGTCTCCGTGGGCGGGGATCCGGTCCGAGAGCCAGATGGAGAATGGTGGGTGTGGCTCACTGAGGCCGAAGAGAGCCTTCCAGTGCAGCTTATTCCATCCAGGGCCAAGTGCCCATGAACTGAAACTATGAGCCAAAGCTAAGCTACCTTTCCATAAGTTGTTTATCTTGTCATGGCAACAGAAAGCTGATTAACATGATTATGATGGCAGACAACAAATGTTTATATGTTATATGTTACTTATATGTTGTATATGTTACATGATTTTTTTTTACTAATTAGTGAATATTTACTATGTGCCAGATACCGCATGACGTACCTTACACACACACTAATTGGTAAAGACTGTCACCAATCTGTGGTGGTTCTTTGGGGAAAGAGCAGATCCTTTAAGAGGAGGGGTCTTTGGGAGGAAGTTAGGACACTGGAAGGGTTATAAGTCAGTTGGGCATTAGGTGCCATTATTAACCCCACTTTGTAGAACAGCTGACTCTGTGTTTCTGCCACCAAATATCTGACAGAAACAAGGATGGGAAGGTTCGTTGGAGCTCATGATCTCAGGGGTTTTCATGGTGAGGAAGGAAGGGGGACAGGAGCGGCTAGGGCCCTGGTGGTGAGAGGGTGTGGCAGACTTCCACTGTGGCCAGGCCAGAAAGCAGAAGCAGATCTCCACCTTCCACAAGCTCCAAAAACTCCCAATCAGTGCCAGCCCCTCAGAACCAGATATCCAGAATACCAGCCTGTGGAAGACTGTGGTGGTCTGAAAGAAAATGGCCCCCAGAGGGAGTGGTACTATTAGGAGGTGTGGCCTTGTCTCGTTTGCTCAACCTCTCAGTGTGGCACTCAGACCACTTCCTGTTGCTTGGAAGATGTAGGGCTCTCAGCTATTTCTCCAGCACCATGTCTGCCTGCACACCACCATGATGAAAATGGATGATAAACATATGAACTGTAAGCCAATCCCAGTTAAATGTTTTTCTTTATAAAGGCTGCTGTGGTCATGGTGTCTCTTCACAGCAATAGAAAACTGAACTAAGACAGAGACATTGCAGATTCAAACCCTAACAATGACTTGAGTAACTTCCCAACGATTGTAAAACACTGGTCCACTTCAGGACTTAAATACTTCAGACACCATGGTATTTGGAAATTTAAGGATTGGAAAGGCATGAGATCCAAACCCTCTGACCCAACACTTTCCCAAATCCTAAAGAAAGCCAGCACTATGATGAGGTTGCATGCTTAAAGATAAGCAAAATAGTGAGCCTGATTCTATGTCTTGTTACCACAACAAAATAAACTTCTAGAATTCAGTAAGAGCAACAAGCAGCATTCCAACTTAAAAAAAAAAGACTACTGTGATGTTACTCTAAGGTCAACAACAAATTAAATATTACAAGTATATATTATCTATTTTGTTTGTGTCTATTCAAGTTGCCAGAAAACACTTAAATGATTTTCTGACTTAAGAGATGAATTTCTTAATGAATTTATGAATTTATTTTCTTAATGAATTATTTTTATTTCGTGTGTACTTATGTTTTGCCTGCATGGATGTCTGTGTGAGGGTGTCAGCTCCCCTGGAGCTGGAGTTACAGACAGTTGTGAGCTGCCATGTGGGTGCTGGGAATTGAACCCAAGTCCTTTGGAAGAGCAGTCAGTGATCTTAACCACTGAGTCATCTCTCCAGCCCTGAGACGTGAATTTTTTAAAACTTGATGTTTTCATATTATTTAAGCCTAGAAATTGTCTATTTATAAAATGAAATGTCTTGCATAGCAAGTAAAATAAAGATACAGGGAAGGAGAGGGAGAGAAGGGGAAGCGGAGGGAAAAAGAAAAGGAAGGGAGAAGGGAAGGAAGGAAGAAAAAGAAAGAAAGAGAAAGGAGAAAAGGAAAGAAGGAAGAAGAGAAAAATAAAAACAATCTTGAGGCAATGTGATCAAACCTTGCCACCCATCAGTCACTGAGAGTTATTCAAATATTACAGCAATTGAGAGATGTACCCAAGGAAGAGACTAGCATGGGAAAAGCTAAGTGGTAATAAAATAAATAGAAGAAAGACAGTAGCCCATAAACAAAGATGCTGGATGCTATGTTATTTTTAATTGCAAATAAAATAAGAAGAAACTGAAATGCCCAGTAAGAAAGAAGAAATTAGCTATGTTGCAGTGCTTTCCCATGAGAGAATACTGTTTAGCCAGTAAGAGTCATAAGAAATGAAGATTTTCATAGCAACATGAAACCACTTATAGCTTAATGTTAACTGAAGAAAAGACACAACGTTTTATCCACCTTATACACTTATACATATCAACGTTATAAAAATGAGTGTAACTGTGCACAGACTGAAATAAAGCATGCAAAAACTACAGGGAGAGCTGTGGGTGAGCTTCCTTCCCTCTCTTTTCTAAGGGTCCTGTAATACCGTCTCTGGCGGGCTGTCTGGTACTGTGGAGCAAATGGGCCGCAAAGCTTGGAGGCTTAGTCAGGCAGCCTGTGTTTTCTCAGTCTTGTGAGCAGAATCTGAACAGATAGTATTATCTGATGCTCCAGCTTCACGACAGCTGGACCTAGGGCGTGTCCATTTCCAGGTGCATCCTTTTCCTCCAAAGGTACCATGCTGGGACACAGCTCTTCCCTTGCTCTCATCCAGAAGTCTACTGCATTCCTTGTTGCTTGGCCTCTCTGTAGGACACCTAGTTTTCACCAGGGCAAGCACCTGAGAAAGAGAGAGAGAGAGCCATCCAGGGTGAACACAATGTAAGCTAGAGTTTTCTGTAGCCTCCTCTCATTACTTTTTTACCTTATTCTCTGGTGTAGAAGCACACTTCTAGATACAGCTCACACACTTAAGAAATTGGGGCCGTCTCAAAGCTACCTACCATAATTGTCATTAAAATAGAACACATAAAATGTTTTTTTCTTTTTTCCCCCAATCACCCAGAAGGGTCTCTAGTCAAGTCTGTGATTCATTATTCTTTGGAACAAGGATTTAGTAACTTCTCTTAGCACATGTAAGAGCAGGAGCCGATCAACAGTATCTAAGAATATTAAGAAGTTTATGTTTCTAGACACATGAGAAGGCTCCTTGGGGTTGTTTCTGATAGCCATGGAATGGAAGTCAAGGATGAGGAGGGGGTAGAACAGAAAAACAGGCTGCCGCTGGCACCCAGGACTACCGCGATGACCTCCTGTTGTCCCTTCTCTGAGATACTACAGGATTTTATGGTTAAACTTTTTCTTTAACATTTATCCATTCATTTATTTATTTATTGTGCTTGTGTGTGCCTGCACACATGTGAGAGCATGCATATGAATGCCATCATGCCGTGCACACGTGGGGTTAGAGGACGACTTTCAGAGTCCTTTCTCTCTCCTTCCATCATGCAAGTTCAAGGCTCTAACTAAAGGGGTTGGGCTTGTGCGGCAAGCGCCTTTACCCCCCGAGCCATATCGTGTGCCCCCTCATGTTTGTCCTTGACTAACGCTGTCTTTGAACCTTTTGGCTTAAATAATATATTCATTAAAGAGTCAGATGGAGAATGAAAAGGTAGCGGGAAAGCTCCATCCTAGCCAAGCTCAGGGTGGTGGCTTGTCGCAGCTGCACATCTGTATACACCTTTGCAGAGTGACAACAGACACCTCTCCGTTGAGGGGACTGGCTATCCTTGGCAAACTGAAGAACACAGCAAGGAAGGAGGGGAAATAAAGGAGAAATAAAACCGACCTCCCTTCCCCCACCAAATGCTCAGAAAGAAAAAGAAGACTATGGACGAATTACGGAGTGATGGCATCAGTGCTATCAATAAAAGTGGGGATCAGTTTGAAGGACTGCCTTCCTGAATTTGCCAGTACTGACTGAGTTAGTACCTACATGCCCCCAAAGTATCATGCCAATTAACATTAGAAAGAGAGGAAGCTCATGCATGCAGTTGCCTTTGAGGTGGTCAGATTAAAATGATCTCCTCTCTCTCTCTCCCTCTCTGTGTGTGTGTGTTGTATGCATATGTGCATTGTTGAGTATATGTCGGCACACATATGTGTATATTCAGGTGGAGGCCTGAGATTAATGTCACATCTTCTCAATTATTTTCCACCTTATTCTTTACAGCAGGGTCACTCATTGGAACCCACAGAGCACTGCCAGGATAGCAGAGCTGGCCCGCTCGCTTCCGGAGTCTCACCTCTGCCTTCAGAATGTTAGAACTCCACAAGGGCCGTGCCAGCCTACCAGGCATTTGCATGGATTCGAGCCTCCCAACTCCAGGCCTCATGCTTGTACAGCAAGTGCCTTAACCCCTGCGCTATCTTCCCGGCACCTAGAATGGAAGGTCTTTAAATGTGGCAGACATCTGCATTCAAGTAGTCATTCACCCCAGTTTGCTGCTCACACAGGAGATGAGCCCCGAGAGCCACTGGGAATATTCTTTAAGCTGCCGCTGTGGCTGTCTAAATCTGGGGCCTTCTCCCTCAGCAGACAAGGCTCACCTGGACATGTGAGCCAAAGCAGTTATTCCCCACCCTCAAACCAAATGACAGATCTTGAACTGAGAAGAGATTTTTATTTTCTGTTCATGGAAAAGAGAAAATTCATTTCCTTTTTTTTAAAATTGCTGGTTTTTTTTTCTTTAATGGGAATATGGGAAGATATTTTTTTCCAGTCCTATCATGGATAAAAACATACACATCCTGAGCCAGGCAAGATGGCATGTGGTTTTAATCCCAGCTTTTGGGAGGCAGAGGCAGGCGGCTCTTTGTGAGTTCAAGGCCAGCCTGGTCTACAAGAGCTAGTTCCAGGACAGGCTTCAAAGCTACAGGGAAACCCTGTCTCAAAAAAACCAAAAAAAAAATTTACTATGTAGTCTAGATTGGCCTGGAACTTGGGATTCTCCTGCCTCAACCCCCTTGGGTGCTCAGACTGTAGGCATACTCTATTACTTCTAGCCAGATTTGGACTTTGTAAGCCTTGTCCTTCATAGGATAAATCTTTCTAGAAAGATAAACAATAAGTCCTCCCATAGGCATGGGAACTTGTGTTTCCAAGCAGTTGGGCCGTGTTAACTAAAGACAGGTGCAATGAGCTAGTGAGCACACGGAGAAAGGCTCCTGCTTCTTCCAAAGCCTTCAAACTTCCATGGGACTTTTCTTTCCTTCCCCCACCCGCGCGTGAGCCCATGGAATGGAAGAGTGACGGGTGAGCATGGACGTTAAGAGGCATGTTCTTTGCGTGATGCACTCCGCTGAGCTTCCATTAACGCTTAGGGGAATTGTGGGCAGCTATCAGAGGGCGGGTATCTCTCCACTGTTCCTGCTTTAATTTTTTTCAGTTAACAGCTATGTTTAGCCGATTCCCAACAGAGTTTGCTGGTGAGATTGCTGGCTTCCTAATGCAAGCTTCTCTTCAGTTAGCCAAGCTAATGCTGATGACCTGTGTTTTGAATTCTGATGTGCTGTTAGGCACACACACAGCCAATGTCTACCTAAATGCATTTGGGAAGTAAATCTTGTCTGGAAAGGTTTGCTCAGTCAACCTAGGGATTAGAAATTATATTGACCCAAGAAACAAGACTTGCTATATTTAGTCTGGGAACAATGCCAAAAATGCATAGCCAGACCAAGGAATGGGGGGGAAGGGGCTGTAATGTATTTACTCCAACATCTTATAAAGCATTAAGGCTAGCAATGGTGCTATTTAGCACCTAAAACAATTCCCAGATTTCATGACTTTTTGTGTAGATCCACAGTGACTTTCTATTGTTGGGGGGAGAATGATAAAAAGAAAAATAATCAGCTCAGGCTAGCCACAAGGTCTGGATCCTCCTAACTCAGGCCCCAAAGTCCTAGAATTACAGGCCTTAACCATCATGTTGATATTTTTGTTGTCATTTTGCAATGAGGAAACCAATTGACAAAGAGACTAATTAAGACAATTACACAAAGGGATAACTGAGCCGGTACCAGGCCCAAGACTCCAACCAAGCTTTTCAGTCTGTGCACAGAGCGTTTCACTGTTAACCCTCACCTGTCCTGGGAGAACAGGGCTCTGTCTTTCATTTCAGTTGGAAAAGTAATGGAGTGACCTCGTTATAATAACAGAATGGATTCCAAACCTCTCAAGAAAAGCTAAGGAGCTTTTGACTCTTTCATATTGTCTCCAGCCCATCACTTCCCTCTGAGTCAGGCTTCCGCACCGTCTCCAGCCCATCATTTCCCTCTCTCCTTCGTGGTCTTTCCTTCCTAAGAAAAGCACTGATTGAATTAAACATTAAAACTCCAGGAGGAAAAAAGTCTGCAGAAGGCCAAGTGTCATTTATCTTTGTGTCTCTAGTGCCTGGTACAATACCTGGACCAGAATAGGTGCGTGTCACTGACTATCCAGAAGGAAAAGGGGATGAATACGCCAATAAATAATTGATTCCATGAAGGTTACTTTATTTATAATGCTTATTGGAAATTCTCCTCCACTTTTCAATGTAAGGCACATTTAAAAATTTTTCAGCCAGATAATTAAAGTGTCCTGAATATTTCTTATTTCTGATGAGTTCAGAAACATTGGCATGAAACTATTTTTTTCTGTCACTAGAAATACATGTATCTAGTACTATAATTTAGTACATTTCCAAAATAGAGTTGAAACAGTTTCTAGTCTACGGACTGAGGCTGCTGACACCCAACTCACGTCTTTTAAAAGTGTCTTTTTAAACTTCATTAATTCAGTGTCAGAGTTTGCACCCAAAGCCCTGCGTGTGCTATGCATGCTCTCTACAGCAGAGGCACAGCCCAGCCACATTCTGTTCAATTAAAATAAAGAGATCTCGGAGAATGGTGGGGTTCGTAGCTCTCTCTTAAGCTGTCCTTTGCAAACTGTAATAAAAATAATTTCAAGAAAATGGGTGTAAGAAGGTGTTACCGTTAAAAAGATTTTAAAATTAGAAGTAAAACAGAGCTGGACGTGGTGGCAAATGTCAGGAATTACATGGGAGAGCTGGAGGCAGGAGACAGAGGAGGATTGAGTCAAAGGACCCTGGCTACATAGGACCTTGGCTCAAAATAAATACTAATAAACCTAGAAGCTCATCTTTAAAACTGTATACAAGTATATTTAGGCTCGAGGGGGTCTCAGAATGTGCACGCACTGTTTCTCACACTGGATTGTGTGAGAAAACTTTAGACTTTGTGTTAGATAGAATTCCATGAAAAACCTTGTTTCCGAGTGATAAAAAAAGAAATTCTAAAAAAAAAAAAGGTAATAAAACAAAAGTTCTGCTTCAGCAAAAGGACCATTCTAGAACATTACTTTTATCCAGGGTGGATCATCTTGTATGAATTACACCTGAACTTTGTTTTGTTTCGTTTTTCTTGAGGCAGAGATTTTTTTCTCCCATAATACCACCTCTGGCAAATGTATTGAAATAATGAAAATGTCAATATATGAGGTCATATTTGAGGTGCATTTGGATTGATTATGTGTTCTAATAGCCTGAAATCTAAATGAAGAAGTTTTTTAATAAGAAGGTAATAGGACTATGGAGATCTTCATATAACATAAAACACATGAGGGGGGATGTCGTAATGTGAATATGACTAATTGATCACCTTATTAGAAAAGCATTTATCTTGAGATGAAAAATGGCCACACGGTTGTTTGACATTTGGATGGTCGATGGCTTGACCAGGAGAAACCGTCGTCGGGCACTCCAGAGGCAAAAGCAGTTCAAGGGATCAGCTGCCTGCCAAAGGTCACTGATGGAATAATAGGGCTTTTACTCTTCATGGTCTGAAGAGAATCCTCTGATGCTACTTTTATCCCAATGAGGGAAAAATAAAATACTGGCCAAAAGTCATCTTTTTATTAAAACAAAACCAGTCAGTGTTCCAACCAATACAACAGAAGACAGAATTTCTCTGTCACGAAGTCCCTCAGTAAGATACTTATGTATATCACTTACACTCTGCTTATCTGATGCCCAGCCTAGTGGGATATTGAATTATTATTGAAGAAACACAGATAGAAAGTCTGAGTAACTACTTCTATGCCTTAAAATTATTCAAATGGATAGAATTCTAGATATATGTTTAGAATTCATATTTATTTTTAAATTTCCATAAGAAAAAGAGACTAGTTAGTCTTTAAAAGTATGTGTAATGGAGCCCAGGCATGGTGCACACCTTTGACCCCAGCACTCAGAAGCAGGGGATCTGTGTGAGTTCAAGGCCAGCCTGGTCTACACAGTGAGTTCCAGGGCAGCCAGGACTATGTGTAGAGGCCCTGTCTGAAACAATAACAAAAGGCTGGAAATAAGGTTCAGCAATTAAAAGCACTGTCTGCTCTTCCGTTTTGTCTCCTAGCACCTACATGGTGCCAAATAACTCAGCAGGAATTCCAGTCCCACAGGATCTGGGGCCCATTCCCAGCACCCACATAGCAGCTTACAACCATCTGTAACTGCAGTTCCAGGGGGTCCAGTGCCCTCTTCTGGGTTCCATGGGCATCAGGCACTGACATAGTGCACAGACACACATGCAGGCAAAATACCCAAAACCATAAAATAAAGTAACTAACAAAGAGATCTGATGGTTCCTCTCCTCCGCTGCGGAGCGAAGGTTATCTGATAGAAGGGATGGTCTGTGTTCTTAGTTTCTGTGCAACTTTGCTAATTTGCACATTTCCTATCCCTGAAGTTGGACTCAGAACTTCAATCTTTAAGCTTGCTTGGGAGTTTAGTATCACATTAACAAATAGAACAGAACTACCCATCCTGTGTTGGCAACAGAGCTAAGATGCGCTAGTGAGCATGACTCCCAAGCCTTGGACTTCCTGATCCACACCAAAGAAAAGACTTCACACAGGGCCAGTGTTAGTCGGCACATCTACTGCGCCCCATGCTAGGTGATACAAAAATCTAGTCCGTCTCTTGAGGAGCTGACTCTGGCTTCCCCACTACCTCTGAATTTTTGCCCAGTGAATTTCAAGTTAAAAATCAAAAACAAGCTGGACAGTGGTGGACCACACCTTAACCCCAGCACTCTGAGAGGCAGAGACAACTATTCTCTGAGTTTGAGGCCAGCCTGGTCTAAAGAGCAAGCTCTAGTACAGTCAGGGCTACAGGGCAACCCTGTCTTAGAAAAACAAAAGCAAAACTGAAAACAAATGAGGCTAAAAGAATGCAATTTGTTTGCAGTCCATGCTCATTTTAAAGCTCCATTATGATTGGAGAGTAAAGGTGCTTGTCTCCAAACCTAACAATTTTTGAGACAGGGTCTCCTGGTTGGCCTGGGCTTGAACTCACAGAGATCCACACATCTCTGCCTCTTGAGTGCTAGGGCTACTGGACCACCATTACCAAGCCAACAAAGCAATTTGCTGTGACCCTCTTCAACTGGATCCAAGGCGGAATCATGTGTCTTTCTTCTTTAGCTCAGGAATAGTTGGTTGGACCTGAACTTCAGGGCCATCACTCACCTTGGCCCTCCCCCATACAGATGCCCCTTCCTCGTTCATCTTGGTCGCTCTAGTAGAAAAAGGATTCCCAAGAACTATTCCTCCAATTATTCCTATCCCCAGGCACTATTCTGAGAATTATCTGCTGGTGTTTGGCAAGAAATAGGATTGACCTCTATCTTAGTTACTTAACTCACTACTGTGGCAAAATGTTTGACAAAATCAACTTAAGAAAGCAAGAACACAGCTAGAAGATGCCATTTATGAGGAAGAGAGCCCTTACCCAACACTGCCTCTTCTGCCATCTTGGTCTTGAATCTTTAGTCTCCCAAACCTTGAGAAACAAGTTTCTGTTACTTATAAAGCAACCTGAGCTTGAACGGATTAAGATATCTATAGTCTATTTCCACTATGAGATATGTGGTAAGAGTCTAAAGAGATGGCTCAATGGGTAAGAGCATTGACTCTACAAATATGAGGCCCTGAGTCTGACCCCCCGCACTCAAACATAAGGCAGAGCAGGACCCAACTCAGTGGGGAGTGGGAGCAGGACAGTCACTGGGATTTACTGGCTACCAGTCTAGCCTTAGGTTCAATTAGAAGCCTTGTCTCAAGGGAATAGAAGAGAGCAATAGAGTGGAACATCTTGATGTCTTCCTTTGGCCTCCATGTATACACCTTCACACATATGGTTATGTAACACACACACACACACACACACACAGAGAGAGAGAGAGAGAGAGAGAGAGAGAGAGAGAGAGAGAGAGAGAGAGGTATGATACAACTTAAACATCAAGACAAGAAGATATGAAATTTAGAATGATTTCAAATAGATACCAACTGGGCAATTCTGCTATAAGTTCAATTCATTTTATCTGGACATCAGTTATATATCACTAATGAATGGCTTTTTGTTTCAACTTCAGAAGGTACTTGTGGTGTGGTGGTTTGAATGAGTACACCCCTCTCCCCCAGAGGTTCAGCCATTTAAATAGTTGGTCCTCAGTGGAGCTAATCTGAGTCGGGTAGGAGGTGTGGCCTTGCTGAAGGAAGTGTCTCGCTGGGGTGGGCTTTGGATTTTCAAAAGCCCTGTGTCACTTCCAATGAGTTCCCTGTTTTTAGGTTGTGGTTCAAGATGTGAAGCCTCAATTTTCTGGTCCTACTGCCACATTTACCCACCATGATGGTAATGGACTCTTATTCATGCGGAACCACAAACCCAAAGAAATCTTTTCTTCTGTAAGTTGTCTTCAGTCGTGGTGCTTTATCTCAGCAATAGAAAATAGCTGGCTCAGCACTTGTGATCCAGGTTCGAGAGATGGTTCCATGGCTAAGAGCACTGGCCTCTTCCTGTGTTCCATTCCCAGATAATGACTCACAGCTATCAGTAATTTCAATTCCAGGAGATAGATCCAAAGTCTTCTTCTCAGTAATCAGACATGCACATGGTATACATACATATATATACATAACCTATATATATAAATAGATAAATTTTAAAAGATGTCTGTGAGATCCTGAGACCATCAAGTCTCCTCTGAAGATGAGAACGAATAGCTTTCAAAACACTATGCTATAGTGAGAGCTTTGCAGATTTCAATACTACAAAGTTACAGATGGGTTCCAGTGTCCACCACACGGTCATAATTCTAAAGTAGTCTTTTAACTATAGAAAAATTCCATAAGAAGATTCTAATAATCCCCTGGGTCAGCTGAACCACTGAACACATAGCCTGTATTCTAAATATAATCCTCTGCATTCTTCCTTAGAGGAATCCTGGTGACATGTGTAGACCATATGGTCCAGTCTACTATCTCCCCAATCAGCAAGGAATTTCCTGAGATTCTTCCTAGAATCCCCAAGGAAACAGAAATGCACGCCAAGAGAATTCAACTTGAATTAGGGAACCCTCTTAGATTGAATCAGATATTGTCCTATCTGTAATGACATCAGGACCTGTTATTTTGTCATTCAAGAATCACAAATGAGACTATTTATTTTAAGTAAGGGTGAAAAAGAATGTGCACACCATCTTAGAGACAAATAGGAGACGTGCCCAGGTAACCAGGGCTCGAGGCCCTCTTTCAGTATCCTCTACCTGTTAAACACTCACAGCCTACAGAGAAGGAAAGATCTGGAAACTGCTGGGCAATAGGTATCATAATCAGCCAAGGACTGTATTGGCTGCAGCCATCTCCCAAGAGTTCTGAGACACAGGTTCTTGGCTATAGTCTCCAGGGTCTTTAGAACACACAAAAAATGCTCTGGCCCAGGATTTCTTGTTTGATAGAATATATATAATAATATATTATTATGTATATATATATATGTAGATATGTATAAACATACATATATTCTATAACTCTAGTAAATATGTTCACTGTAATTAAGTAAGATTTTGCAGTTCATTACCCTGTAATGGATGTAGCCTTTGGGTGTTTTTGAAGACTAAAATATAAAGAAAAATGAGCAAATAAATAATTTGATTAATTTATCTAGGAAGATCTTACAGTCTTTTAAACAGACAAGTGAACATTTTTAAGAAAAATAATAACACGAAAATAAATATATGGCATATTTGTAATGATAACCTGTTTTTCAAAACAACCACTGCTGAGTTAATATTGCCTAAAGATGCAGACAGCGAGACATTAGCAGACAACGTGTTTTGTACACAGCAAGTTGCTTAGAGCAGCAGCATCCACTTCACAGCCCAGCCAAATAATGGTGATTACTAGAAAATCCTTTAAGAGTTTCTAAGTTGTGCCCAGTTTACTTAAGCTCAGAATCATGTTATCCATTGTTCTTTAAAGCAGGTTTGTTTATGGGCTCTGAATCTCCCTGAGTCAAACTGTCTTTCAGGCCCTCTGTCCAGGGAGAAGTTGATGAAACTCATTTTTCAAGTGATTATACTTCCCCATTGGGGGCGCTTTAAGGTCTCATTCCAAACTCTCCAATTGTTGAGAAGTATGCAACAGGTAAGCCAAGATTCCCTACTTACACGTGCGTGCACACACACACACACACACACACAGAGAGAGAGAGAGAGATGATGATGATGATGATGATGATGATGAGACCTAAGTCACAACACAGAAACAGAAAGAAAAATTTAACTTCAATTATCCAGGACTGACTCTGTGATTTAGAAAACCCAGAAACGACCCACTTTTACTTATGCATATAGTAATGTGGTGTCATTTTTGAGCGATTTGTGAGCACATGATTTCTCTCTTGGAAACTTAATGCTTTCTGAACTAGGCCAGATACAAAAGGACAAATATTGTACCATTGTATTCATATGACGCGAGGCCTAGGACAGTCTGAGTTGCAAAGATTAAATGTAGATTGGCGGCATGAGGCCTGGGGAAGTGGGAGGGGATATCTCTGTCAGTGGGTCCATCATGTCAGCTTTGTGTGACATTGATGGCTGCACAAAAAATGGGAGCACACCTAATGCCACTACATTTTATGCTTACAAAGGATAAAGTAATGTTTTGCTTTAACCCATGGTCCTTTCTGTGTTGAAAACAGTTTATTGTTTAAATCATTTCAATTCCCATCATGTTTCCCTAGTCTTAGCCTCCTCTTTTACCTCAGTCTTTAACTCATCCCATTTTCCTCCAAAGTATCTGCTTTGTTTTCTGTTGCCTCAAGTCTTCATAGTCTGGATCAAAGCCATTGAAGTTAACCCCGGAGTGGCTGGAGTGACCCCTGCTTCCCCCTCTGCCGTCTGTTTAATACATCTGCTCTCTGTGGTATCTCACTCTTGCCCTTAGGAGATGCTCAACACATACTCAAACAGCCTAGTCTTTCATGCTGAAGGAACCTTGTGTGTTGAAGAGCAAACTATTCATACATGCACATTAGTTCACTTCTTTTGGCTGGCTAGTACTTCCCACTAACTTAATTCACTACCTATGGGGTGGTAGGGGGAGGCCCTGTGGGAAGTAGTGACCCAAGCACAAAGTGAAGCACCTTCAGGACCAGAGTGGAACACGTGGACAATACTTCAAGAAACAAAAATCTAACTGGGCGTGGGGACACACACTTAAAATCCCAGCACTTAGGGGATAGAGGCAGGTGGATCTCTGAGTTCGCGGCCAGCCTGATCTACAGAGTGAGCTGCAGGTCAGCCAGGGATACACAGAAAAAAATCCTGTATCAAAAAACCAAAAGGAAAAAGAAAAAATCTTTGAAGTATTTATATAAAATTGGCATAATCCAGCCAGGTGGTGGTGGCACATACCTTTAATCCTTGCACTCAAGAGGCAGAGGCAGGCAGATCTCTGTGAGTTTGAGGCCAGCCTGGTCTACAAGAGCTAGTTCCAGGACAGGCTCCAAAGCTACAGAGAAACCCTGTCTCAAAACTAACTAAATAAATAAATAATTAAAATTGGCATAATCCTAGACAGAGTGAAAAGGAAATGGCAGAGGAATTAGAGTGGAGAAGCTAAATATGTTATATATCATAAATCATATATTATTAGATCTGGCCCTGGTGCTGTTATGGCAATAAATAGCAGCCCTTCCATAACAAAGATGTGTACAAACCATAATGCAGGCCAGGAAAAAGAAACATTCAAATGAATAAAACCAAGCTGGACATGAAAGTGCATGTTGTAATCTAGCACTCACAAGGCTGAGGACAGAGAGTTTCAGGTTAGTGTGGGCTACAGAACCTGAAGTTATCTAAAAAGAAAGGAAGGAAGGAAGGAAGGAAGGAAGGAAGGAAGGAAGGAAGGAAGGAAGGAAAGGAAAGAAAGAGGAAGGGAGGGAGGATCAGATTATGAATAATACCAATCAAACCATGAAACAAAGCCAGAAGAAATAGATTTGGGGTCTTCACCAGCGTCTAGTCCAACATGCCCACTTTAACCTGAGAAAGAAGCTTCTTGAGAACCAAAAAGAGCAGAGAGAGAAAGCTGATCCTGCCCTCCATCACTATAGTCTGTGAAACAACCAAGAGACAACCAGAGAGAGCCACCAGTGGAAGTTGTGGGAGTCCCCACTCCAGAGATGTCCTAGTAGACTCTGAAGTCTTATGAATTCAATGGGCTGCCAAATTTGTAAAGCAACTGGATGCTGGCCAGACTGCCACTTGGCTTTGTATTGTGTAGACACAGCCCCACACATTAGAAGCTCCCTAAAGCATTTAATATCACTTGGGGGGACTTATCCTGTGTCCCTTATTACCAGGTTTATAAGTCTCTGGAGGGCACTAGGTTCTGAGCAACAAACACTGGAACCCCTAAAAAACAGAGCAGTTTAGATGTGTGTAGGAGAACCAGGGAACTAGGCTTCAACTCCACAGCTAGCAAGCACTACCATCTAGAATATGACTCTGGCAGGCCTCCGTGCTCGAATCACATCCTGTGGCCACAGGAAGCAGCTCTTCTTTTTCCCGCCAGTCACGTGAGGGGCTGTTAGAGGAAGAAGTGAACAAATCAAAACAGCGGTGGCTGTGAAAATACATTCCCCAAAGTGTACATAATTCTAGACAAACTGAGAACTCTGGTACAGTTCGGAAAAGGATGACTAAATAAATAAATAGGATAAGTGGGTAAATAAATGAATAAATACTCTTTTCCAGTCTCCTCACCCATACCGAGAAGCTCCCAGTTGCTAGGAAAATAAACCGCCTTAGGTTGTTGTGCTGGCTGGTCTTATGTCAACTTGAGCACAAGCTAGTTACCTGAAAGGAAGGCACCTCCACTGAGAAAATGCCTCCAGAAGATCCAGCTGTGGCTGGGTGGCGACAGCACAGGCCCTTGAGAAGCAGAGGCTCTTTGTGAGTTCCAGGCCAGCCTGGTCTATAAGGTGAATTCCAGGACAGCCAGGGATGTTACACAGAGAAACCTTGTCTTGAAAAAACTTTTTTTTTAAAAAAAGGGGGGCAGCTGTAAGGCATTTTCTTAATTAGTGACTGATGGGGAAGGCCCCAGTCTGTTGTGGGTGGTGCCATCCCTGGGTTGGTGACCCTGTGTCCTGTAAGAAAACAGGCTAAGGAAGCCATAGGGAGCAAGCCAGTAAGCAACACCCTTCTACAGCCTCTGCATCAGCTTCTGCCTCCAGGTTCCTGCCCTGTTTAAGTTACTGTCCTGACTTCCTTCGATGATGAATAGCAATATATAGAAGTGTAAGCCAAATAAACCCTTTCCCACCCCCCACATAAAATAAGAAGAAAATTGAGCATATGAGGCATCCAAATGCTAATTCCCTGTTGAAGAAATGAATAGTAGACCTTATCTTTCATTTATTTGATTCATGTGAATACACATGTACATTACGGACATTTTTATTTAATTATTCAAGAATTGACACAGTGTTGGCACTGTCTAATCCCTCTGGGGCTCTCCACTAAGAAAAATAGATGCAAAGAGTGTGGCCATCAACTGCATTTTTTCTTATATTTGAAAGTAATAACTTTATTATCTCAACACTTAATGAGTCACTATTTTGAAAACTTTAATACAGAAAAGCCCTGCAAAGAAAAAAATACCAAGAAAACCCTACTACTTAGAAGCAGCCATTAATAACATCAAATCAGTAACAATGTATCAAAATGTATCAAACCATCAGCAACAATGCATCAAACACCCCTACTACATAGAAGTTACCATCCCAAACAGTCCATACATTTCTTTCCTGACATCTGGGAGCTGCCACCGGGAACTGAAGAGTGATGATGAACTCATGTGCACAATCGTTGCCTGTCATTTTTGAATAAAAATACGGAGCTTACCTTTACTTACATTTAGCAAGGGACAGAAACAGATGAAACTAACAGATAGCAATGTCTTCTTCACTAAGAGGGAAGCAAGGAAAGAAAAGGCCTTCTAAGAGAAAAGGGGATGTTTGGCAGTTTGCTTGTTCCTTTGTTGTTTGTTTTAGCAACCCAAATGTTTTGAATTTTCTAAGAGGTAAGAGCGCTCCTCAAGCTGCAGAACCTTTAGTGAAGTAGTCTCAAGCTAACTCAATGTGACCGTCATTAAAAAGGATAATACAGTTTTGCAGCCTCAACAGGAAGGGGCAAGTTTGGGAAATCTGAAACCTTCATTCCTTATTTGCATATAACCTGGAGCAAACCTGGTCACTGTGGTGGCAGGAAGAGGTATTAATCAACATTTTTTTTTAAACAGGTGTCCATTTAGAGCAAGCTCACCAGTATGTCAAAATATATATGTTGTGATTGCTTGTTTTTATATGGAAGAATCAATTTAAGGCCTACAACAATGTAAAGACCCTTACAAAATTATCAAAACCAAGCGACAAACCAAGCACACCAAAATTTCCATAAAAACAGACTCAAAAATTTTCATGTATCTTCCCCATGTGACAAACACAGCTGTTTTTAAAGTCTGAGGAACCATATGTTGCTAGAAAAAAATACATTATTCCTCTGCAGGTGCACTTTTATTTGTGGTCAAAACAGAAGACCAAATTGGCTGTCTTCCCAATTTGCTTTTTAAGTTGATTTGAGAGTTTTAGGGACAAATATATACTGTCCCCATCTGAATGAAAAATACTGTAGTTTTAATTTGTCCTTTGGAACTCATTTTATTTATCAACATTGAATCTATCTTAGCTACAAACTTTTCATAAGCCAGAAGTTTCTTTTCTTTTTCTTTTTCTTTTTTTAGCTTTTAAAAGGAAGATTTATTTAACAAGGTTCACTTAGCGCAATACAATGAAAGACTTAAATCAAGGCCTCAGAATTTCATACAAACACCAAGACCAAAAATCCAAAAGTAATGGTATTGCATCTCAAAATTTCTCCATTAACTTAAAAAAAAAAACTCACGTGCCTTACAGGTTATCAAATGAAATTAGAACACACATGCCAAATGTTTCACTTTTAATTGTAGACGCAGCACCTATATTGAGTTTTACAAAAAAGCATGTCTTTTCAACATGCATCAACAGTGTTCAATGTAATGTATGTATAAGAGCAACATTTAACATAATTCAAGTGCTTTAACCTAAATACACTTACTACTTACATACATCCTACAGCAACTAGAGAAAAGCTGGGAATTGTTTAACAGTTACAGTTCACTCAACTTCACTGTATCATCCTAGGTGACTATGTTTAACATTGGACCTTAGTCCTTTGAGCGATGCCAATGCTCACTTAAAGAGAGTAGGCATAAATCACAAGGATGAATTGCAAAACTGTTAAACTGAAGGGTTTTTGTTTTCTTTTTTAAAAAAATGACCAAGAGTCAGTCATCAAAATCTATTACATTCCCCACCCACCACTCATACTGGACATGAGAGACATCCCTCCCATTCCACTCACGCCCATAGGTGCACGGCTTCCGCTACTGTAGTAGCTGCTGTTCACTGCTCCTTGGCTACCTATGCAATGTTTGATTGCAAATCACTGGAGTTTTTCCTGTAAAACTTGGTCATATCCATTCATGCTGCTCTGGCCACCATAGCCACCTCCATAGCCACCACTCAGCTGCTGGCTAGCAGGGCCACCGTAACTGGACTGGTTTGACAAGCCCATGCCTCCCATCATTTGGCTATCGTCAGCACCACTGCTTGCTCCTGCTGTAGAATTCAAGAAGAGTTCTACATATCTGTGTTGCATACTTGCTTTATCTTTTGACATAGCTGCAACAGCATCTTCATGGGTTGCAAACTCGACATCTGCTTCACCTGTTACTCTGCCATCAGGTGCAATCTCAATATGTACTCTCACAGGGTTGAGTGGTGAAAAAAAAGTATAAATGTCCTTCTCAGTAGCTCTGTATGGTAATCCCCGCATGTGTACACAGTGTCCTGTTGTACTTTGGAAAGTAGAGCCACCATCCCCGTATCTGTGGTCAGACATTCCTCTTCCAAATATATCCGACCCAAATCCATAATCATCATTATAGCCATTATAACCATCATAGCCTCCACCACAAGCACCACGCCTCATCCTTTCAAAACCAGCTCTGCTGTCAATGCTGTTATACCCTCTGCCAGCCCTAGGTCTGTCATCGGGACCTGGCTGCGACTTCAGCTCGACTGCTCTTAAAGATTTCAATATACCTGTGCCCTATTCTTTCCTTGTGTTTCTTTTTTTTTAATTTATTTATTTATTATGTATACAATATTCTGTCTGTGTGTATCCTTGAAGGCCAGAAGAGGGCACCAGACCTCATTACAGATGATTGTGAGCCACCATGTGGTTGCTGGGAATTGAACTCAGGACTTTTGGAAGAGCAGGCAATGCTCTTAACCACTGAGCCATCTCTCCAGCCCCTCCCTGTGTTTCTTTAGAGCCTTTTCAGCTATTTCCTGTGAAGCAAACTGCACAAAGACCTCCCCCATACTCCTCACCTGGAAGTCCACTGGCAATGTTACCCCATTTGGCACGATTTCCAACCCTGAGAATAACTGAACAATTTCCTCCTTGCTACATCCAAAAGGAAGTCCTCTAAGCCGTACAAAGCCATCATTGGCGATGTCAGGACTATTTGGACCAGTATGCTTCAACACCCAATCCATTTCAACGTTGTTTGACTTGAATACTTCAATATATCTGTGTCTCCCATAGTTCCTCCGTCTTTTTTCAAGGCCAATTTGACTTCATCTTCTGATTCAAGTTCAACAGCCTCGCCACTCGGTCTGCCTTCTCTGGTGTAGATGAAATGAATACCTTGGCCCCCATTTTGAATTTTGCAATCAGAAAAAAAGCGCTGCATTTCATCCGCGGAGCAGGACCATGCAAGCCCCGGACCTTCACCACGAAGTCCTCTCCACCTTCTGCGCCCAGCATCATCGTCTCTTCGTGGGTCCTGGCATCAAAACAGACCCCACACAAAGGCTCGGCGTGGCTGAGGAGAAATCAGAAGTTTCTTTTCTTAAGCCGTCCACATATTGCACATTTCACCCGTGGTCCACATTTCCCCTGAAACATGGCTCAGGTTTCAAATGTAAGAGGAAGTGGAAACAGCTATGTATGTATAAAGCTGTCACCCATAGAGTCTAATAAATGCTGACTCTATTCTGACAATTAGATCATAAGCAGTTAGGAAAAATAAGCAGTTTTATTTACCCAAAATATTACTCTACACATTTATTAGACTTTAAAGTGTCCTTTCACATTCATTTCATTTGTTCATTTTCATTTTTTTTGTTTCATTTTAAGGCCAGATTTGAATAAACTTGTAGTAGAAATAACTTTGTATACAGTTAAGAAAATTCAGTCCCCCACTTCCAAAGTAGATCCAAATAGAAATTTCTTCTTTATACATCAACAGAGTCAAGAATGTGAGTGGTTGATTGTTTCTTTTTTCTTTTTTTAAAGATTTATTTGTGTATTATGTTTATTTGTATACAGTGCCAACATATGTACCTTCATGCCAGAAGAGAGCACCAGATCTCATTATAGATGTTCACATGGTGGTTTTGAACTCAGGACCTGGGAATTGAACTCAGGACCTCTGGAAGAGCAGCCAGGGCTCTTAACCTCTGAACCATCTCTCCAGCCCCAGTAGGTTGTTTCTTAACTTCGTTGTCTATAGAATATAGCACCTGAATAAAAATAAAAAAGGTTTTATTTTGGGGGGGACATGGGAGGAGATAGGGTCTCACTGTGTAGTCCTGTTTATTCTTGAGTTCACTATATAGACCAGACTGGCCTTGATATAGAAATCCACCTGCCTCTGACTCCCCAGTGCTGGGATTAAAGGCCTGTATCACCCAATCCCACTCCCTGTCTTACAAAATAGCCAGGCAAGGGATAGAGAGATGGGTCAGCAGATAAGAGCACTGGCTGCTTTTCCAGAGGACCTGAATTTGATTCCCAACACCCACATGGTGCTTACATCCATCCATAACTCCAGTTACAAGGACTCCAATACCCTCTTCTGGTCTCCTCAACATTTTTCATCATGTGATACACGGGTATGCATGCAACTAAAATACTCATATGCATAAAACAAAATAATAAATTTTAAAAATAGCCAGACAAAGTGGAACACACATTTAATTACAGTGCTTGAGAGCCAGAGACAGGTAGATATCTATGAGCTCAAGGCCAGCTTGGTCTACATACTGAGTTCCACATTAGAAAGTTAGACTGTCTAAAATAAATAGATATAGACAGGCAGGTATGAGGGCAGGCAGGCAAGCAGACAGACAGACAGATAGTGAATCCTGTCTTCTGCAAAAAGAAGCTCCTTTAATGATGGGGGCAGCTATACTGTGGCTATAAGGATAAGTATTTATAATACAGTTGGGAATTATAATGGCTTATGAACATTGCAGTAATATGTTCTCCAGAGTTTGTGACCTCATCAACCACAGGCAGTTGGCTAGGTTTGCAGTACTAAGCCATAAACTCCTCCTAGTCAACAGTCCCTAAGTTCAATGAGGCGGCTGTTGGTTACCACCAAGATGTAAGTGCCACTATTACAGCCTTGGGTATGTCTTGCCGTGCTGGTTATTGTTGTAATTCACAGGCTTTACAGCTCAGTGGGACTGCTGATGGCTTTGCTCCCTTGGCAACCTGCTATCCTGTTTGCAAACTATGGGAAGCAGCCCTCAGGGAAAAGGTTTCCAGGTCAGTGATAGACCTAAGTCCTGCGTAAGGAATGTGTGACATCTTTATTAATAGAATCTTACCTCCCAGGCCTATAAGGCAACCATGGACAATGGCAATAGCCTATATTGTTTGGGGAATCTTTTGTTTCTCCTGACCAACAACTCAAAGGTTCTCCCATGCCTGGTACTAGAATTTTGTTAGATAATCTGTGGTTCTTTAGGGGATCATCATCACCCCAAGTGGCAAACTTCATTTATATTGTTTATATATGTATGCCCACACACAGTGTGTGTTTTTGAGTGAACATAAAACAATTGTTTCCCTCTGGCTTTTACAGTCATTTTTAGTGTTCTTATTCCTCCTTTTTTAAAACAGATGGAGTCCATCACATAAATCCAGGATGCATAGCCCCCAAAATACTATGTATATGAATTCATATCAAACTGCAGAGAACAACTTTCTGAGTGCATTCCGCCCGATGTCGCTACAACACAGCTCCTGTACCTAAATCTTGCAGAAGAAGGGATGAAGATGCTCTAAGAGCCAGAGAGTCTGGACTGCTACAAAATGATGTCCTCTATAGACAATAGGAAGCAGCATGAAATAGGAACAATATGGTCACTAAACAAGATCTAGATAATGACAACACTAACTGACACCCCAACATGGATGGGGAAATCTCACAAGGCCCCACCCCTGCTTAAAGAGCTATAGGCAATTGGTGGCTGCTAAGGAGAGGAAATCAGTCTTCTCTGGAGCCGTGCACACTGATAGGTTATTTAGTCCCAAGAGGTAAGCACTAGTAACATGAACATCTGAGCAACACTAAATGGACTCAGCAGGTTGTATCAATATACACATATGTAAATAGATACATAGATAGGCAGGCAGGCAGTTAGATGGATGGATGGATAGATACATGTAAGAATAATAAAGAAGAAAAGGTCATGAAGTTGAGAGGGGATGGGGGAGCATAGGAAAAGTTGGATGGGGAATAGTGTTTGGTGGAAATGTGGCAGAAAGAATCATATGAGATTCTTAAAAATTAAGATAAATGTTTTTAAAGAGAGAGAATGATAAATTCAACCCTGGGATGCATTCTACAATGTAGCAAAGCCAAGCAAATAACTACCACATTCTAATTCAGGATGCATAGCCCCCAAAATACTATGTATATGAATTCATATGTTACTGTGGATAAGAGAAAATTGAAGAGCTGTATGACAGACTTATCTTTACTGTCACCTGAGATGAGCCAGTATACTAGAAAATATTTAATGGTCATCTTTTATTACTTCCAGGCTTCTCCTTAAATCTCGGACCCTTACTTCAACATGTGCAGCTGTTATAAGTGTTATTTTAGCAACTGTCCGATTAATGTAATAAAGTATGAAACTTAAAAAGAGGGAAGGTTTGTTTGGCTCACAGTTTGGAAGATTTCAGTCCATGTCCTATTGGCCCCATTTCTTTCATCCTGCAGCAAAGCAAATACATCATGGGGGGGGAGTACATGGAGCAGCAGAGCTCGCACTTTGTGGCCAAGACAGAAGAGAAGAGATGTGAGCCCCAAGCTCCCTTTAAGCCAGGGCTTCAGATGAGTTACCTTGAGTGAAGGCTGGAGTCAAGGAAACCACCAGGTGACAAGGCTGAGTGAGACGGCAAAAGCCTGAGCCAGTGGAGGAGGGAAAACGGCCCAAGGCATTCGGAAGTGAAAGCGGAAGAGACCTGATGGTGGCCAATGGAAAGGAGGAGAGGTTGAATTACCCACACATCCATTCACTTGGCGTCTTGGACATCTTAAAGAAAGGGGAAGGACTCAAGGTTCCCACTGTTCTGAAAGTTATCAACGCTGAAAGATAAAAATAAGGAAAGGAGTTTTCGATTCTGAAGGCAGTGTTTGCCTCCATTTGAAAAATCTCGCATTAGACCTCAGTTTATCTATTCAAGAGGCAGTGGCAACTTCTGGCAGGCCTGTCATTGATAGCTTTTTATTCAAGTCAATAACAGTAAGAAACACTATGTAGTTCATCCATATGCTTAAATACATACACAGTTCTAAAGACGGATAGTTCAGTTTCTAAAGCTTCAGAAATCAACTTGAAACCAACCCCTCACTGATAATAATCTACAAAACTTAGTAACATTATGAAGCCTTTTCAATGATAACCAAAGTTCATAGGACAGTTAATGATTGCCCAGGGCGATCACCTTTGTTTTCTAGGAGAAGCTGAGACCAGAGAAGTTAGTTCTTTCTTTTAGTTATGAGACATAACTTTTGATAAACTCCAGGTTTCCTCCCTTCCAGCAGTGTCTGTGTTCATCATCAAGCATTCACGGCAGCCTCGGTGACTCCATCCATCTGAGAAGCTAGCAATTGAACTTTGTTGTCTCCATCTAGACCTCTCTGTTAGCCTCGGAAGCTGAGGCATACAGCAGTGGACCTGCAAGCTGAGATGAAATCCCCATTGTCCGCACTGAGGTAGGCAGGCCAGTGGTCCAGAAGAGCCCAGGGGCGAGGGATGCTTTGAGAGTACAATAGAGCACCAGTGAGCCTTTTCCTCCCCTTATTTGCTATCTGATGCATCTGAAGGAAGTGAACAATGGTTGTGCCTCCCAGAAGTTGGGAAAAGGCAACAATGACTGTCAACACCGGCAACAACTGGCCAATGACTTAAAGCTGCCAGTTCAAGGAAGAGGCAGAGTAATGCTGGCATGAACCTGGCACGAACCCAACAAAACCTAAGCGTCATTCATCTGGACCCTTTCTGATCCAATACAAGTTTTATCTTCCATTCATAATTTTGTATTTGTCTTCTGAATGGGGTCCTCTCACAGCATGTAGGCTATATAGAATTCCTGATGATAGGATGCACTCAGCAGTTCGGTCCCCTAAAAATGCCTCAGAAGTGTCAGTGGCCTGCTTCATCAGCTATTGCAGGTCCAAATGACCACTTTCTGGCCCTCCTTTCCAAATGATATCAATTATAGTATTCGAAGCAGGAGAGATAATCTTGAAACTTCTACAAGCTAAATGATAGACAGTCTCTCCCACATGAATATTTAGGATCACTTTCCTCTTAGTTTATTATTGAATTTAATTTAACAGTTTCTGTTGAAATTATATTCCTGAGCAACAAGGATAATTTAAGAAGCAATTACAAATGAGCTATTCAGTAGAGCTGTTTTGCATATTTATTGCATTTTCATATCTTGGAAACAAGATAGAAGTAAAAAACTACGAAATCTTGATTTCTATTTAGATAGAGATTTATCATTATTTGTGAGATATGTCCACCATGGTTTTACTTTAAAACCACAAATAAAGTTTTAACAGTGGGCATTTTTCTTTTTGAGAGGTCTGTGGTCAGACTAAACATCTCACAGAACCTGATTAGATCCTGAGGTTTTCAAATTCAATATTCCACAGATATAGAGCACTTCTTTGGTCATAAGAAATAATTAAGAACTTTGGAGCTGATGTAACTTGCCTGAGCTTGTTTCTTTTTTATGATGGCATGCTAATCAGACAAAACCTCCTCTGGTATCAGGCCTTGTCATACACAGGTTTGAGATGGGCTAAATCACACATAATTAATCTTTTGACAGTCTAGGTGACATTGCTTTAGGTTTTTACATCAGCAAGGTCTGCATTTGCCAGTAGTCAAGTCAGGAAATTTTATGTTATTAAATGCTTTCTTTTCCCTCCCAATTACCCTGAATCCAGAAAAGTAGACACTCAGTCACTATGTGAAGACAAAGGAACATTGAATGGCTAATTATATAAGAGCCAGAACTGTCCACTGTGTATTCATTCTTATAATAGATCACTGGAGGGTGAATTAGCATATTTAGTCCAGAATCTTGTAGGGTAGAAATGGGATTGTTTTAGTGGCTAACATTTGTGTGTCAGCCTCGAACTACAAAGATAGCTGATGTAAAATAACACAGGGCTCTGAGTAATGGGAAGAAAGATGTTCTGTAAGGGAGTCACATGATAAGATGTGTTTAATGATATCTGAAATCCACTTTTTCTGTATTCCCACAATATCACTATAATCCTACAGACTACACTTGCTTCCCTGGAAACAAACTGTCTCCCCATGACAGTCTTAAAATTAAATATGTAAAAGTCATTGAATTGTAGAATTTTCTGTAGCATTTTCCTTACTGGAAGAGATCTCCAAAGGTCACCTAGTTCAGCCCACCTTCAGCCAGAACTGTCCTTAATACTGAATATAGCTGTATAGTGATCTGCATTAAGAAAGCTTTTAAAGATCCCTGGGGTTGGTCAAAAAATAGCTAATATTGGCCTGATTCATAGAACAGCATTATACGAATGTCAAAATAGCCACCTTCATCAAGGAAGACATCCATCAGGGCTGTTAAGAGCTAGAACCAGCTTCACAGGGAAACGCTCCACTTTCTCAGAGAAAGGGTGGTAGATTAAGGAAATGACCAAGTACGGCATTAGTTTCTGTTTAGGTATTTCAACGCTTGTCAAAAAGGAAACATTGCCGGGTCAAAGACCGCAGGAGGAAATTCAGTAGAGGTGACTAAAAAGGAAGAGATAAGTAGGATTTGTAACAAGTCTTTTCAAATAGCCAAAGAGCTCAGAGAGGAGGCAGCTGTTTTAAGCAAGATCTGCTTAGCTTCAAGTTATTGAGGGGCACATGATAAAACATAAGAATAGCAATGAGGGGCCTACTTTTAAAGTGATTTTTCCCTTCTCCAAATCAGCTGAAATTGATAGAACTAGTATTGTTTCAACTTCGTTAAATGGTAGGTACAAAGGACAAGTATTAAAGTGCAATTTCAAATGCCTAACACAACTATCACACTGCTGTGTATCAAAACGAGTAATGTTCCACTGTTGTTTAGACTTTGAAATTACTGGAGTTGGAGGGTGTATACTGAAGTAGAGAAATAAAATGGAGTAGGTTCTTGTGTAACTCATTTGCATCTTTAAGCCCTTCTGTTGAACGATCTGGAGATCTTAAAGAAATGGAGATAAAGTAAGGGAAATGTCCTAACTAGATAACCCTATGGTGCACCCACTTGCTTTTATGTGTTTTTATTGCAATTTTCTTCATACTTATATTAATATGAGATAACACAGGAGCCTTGTTGGCTGTGGCATCTTCATGGGAAAGGAGGCTGAGTGGAAATAAGAGCAGAGAATTTTGTGCTTCATTTGTTTTTAAACTGCCCGCTTGCCAGACTTCAAATTGTACCTATCCTAAGAAATTAGTCTGAAAACACTCCACTGTTAAAATGGGACAAGTACCCTGGGTTCTCAGGCAGAACTTAGTCTAGGTTATGAGGAGAGGATGCTTTTACTGCTCTCCTCTCCCAGCCTCCTCCCTTGGGACGCTTGGCTTTGGATAGGAACTAGGCGACTGGGACCTTTTCAGTGAACAGCAGCTTTCGTCAGAAGGATGAAGAAACCAAGGCTTTGGGTGACCGTCCCTCTTCCTTTGGTGAGGATAAGAGAGACAAGAAAAAGCAGGTCTCCCAGGGCATTTCTGGGTTTTTAGCATTCGCACAGCCCTTGAGTTAATGTGTATGTCCACCATAAAACTAACACAAGGGGGCTGGAGAGATGGCTCAGAGGTTAAGAGCACTGACTGCTCTTCCAGAGGTCCTGAGTTCAATTCCCAGCAACCACATGGTGGCTCACAGCCATCTATAATGAGATCTGGTGCCCTCTTCTGGCATGCAAGCATACATGGAAGGAATGTTGTATACATAATAAATAAATAAATCTTTAAAAAAAAACTAAGGCAGGGGAACTATTTCCTTATGTATTTTATATTTAGTGGAATAGTTCTCTGCCTGATTTGTGTAGATAGTCATGAACAATATGCCGTGTGTGTGTGTGTGTGTGTGTGTGTGTGTGTGTGTGCAACCTCTAGGAGGGGCTGTTTTATTCCCAGCACTCAGGAGGCAGAGGCAGGCAGATCTCTGAGTTCGAGGCCAGCCTGGTCTACAGAGTGAGTTCCAGGACAGCCAGGGCTACTCAGGGAAACTCTGTCTGAAAAGAAAAACAGAACAAAGCAAAACAACAACAAAAACAACAAAGAAGAAGAGGAGGTGTTATTACTTTCAGGTTGCCCATGTAAACAAGTTCCCATATTACAGTCAAGCAGTTCCAAATGGAGGAAACTGAATCAACCTAGGGAATCAAATGAAAAGGATGTAAGAAAAGGCAAAGAAAAGTAGATTCTGTAACTTTTATTGCCCAACAAAGGTCAAAACCTTTACATGCTATGTATGACATTAAATGTCATATATATGTTCACTGCAAGCAAATCTTTCAAAAATATACATACTGTATATATTCACATTCAAGTTTGAGTAACTGACGTCAAGGTATAATTTGGGCTCTAACCCTTTGCGACCCTGCGGATTTGCTCAGCTTCTAACTAAACAGCGATTGTATCCTCACTCAGGCACATGAAGAGGTAGAAAGCCACTTAACCAACTAACAAACTGGAGTGCAATGTGAAGATCATCATTGAAGCAGCTTAGCTACGTCAAGGAGACCCGAACTAGCTTTGGTTATCTCAGGAAGCTGAATATATCTAGGCTGTCCTTGAATCGGAAACTGAAATAACTTCAGAGGGGTGCTACTCTGACCATGTCAGAAGGCTGACACAATCCGACGACTACAAAGGCCTGCCACTCTCACCCAGGAACTGTGAGTGACTAACGGCAGCGCTCAGACTGGCAGCTAGACACAGTTTCCCTGATGAAGCAGAAATGATATGCAAATAAGAGATATCAAAATAATATCTCTGTACCCAGCCTCTGGAACTCAGAAGCCAATTTCGACAATTCCTTTGCCAAGTCAAATCCGTACTAATTTCTGCCCACACCCGAACTGAGCTCCTAAGTCTATACAAAGGTGGGGCAGTCTGTGACTTCTGTAGATCAAAGGTCCTTGGCCTCAAAAGTGGACCTCAGGAAGGCTCTTGAGCCTGAGAAGGGCTTCCTGGGTTCCGGCCAGATTTAGTGGGACTTGTTTCTGACCGAGGAAGCTGAAGAGAGGCCACAGAGGCAGCTGTGGCCAGAAGCCCCTCTCGTTCCCTTTTCTTCTGTTTCATCCTACGGTTCTGGAACCAGATTTTGACCTGGGTGTCATTCAGCTGCAAGCAGTTGGCTATCTCGATGCGTCGGGCTCTAGTTAGGTACTTATTGAAATGAAACTCCTTCTCCAGTTCTGTCAGTTGCTTAGTGCTGAAATTCGTGCGGATGGCGCTGGAGGGGCTTGCGGCTCCATATTCGGAGAGTTTGCCTGCAACATAAAGACAGGGCATCAGCGGGGCGAGGGGTTGCTGAGACTATTCAGTGGGGGCTAAGAGTTAGGACCAAAGTCACAGCGCGGCCCTCCAAAGTGATGGGCACAGCTGTTCCAGACAAAGCGCTCCAACGAGGGCTCTGCCCTGATTTTCCTAGCTACTGGGGCATTTCTGACCCTGGACTCTGCCCGCTTAGGGGCAGAAGCTCAGGGAATGGGCGGTCACGCTCCCGGCTAAGCACGGAGGAAGCCGCTTTCCCCACCCCAGGTGCCTCCCTGCAGCGCCCGTCTCCTTACTTTTCTTGGGGGCGTTCCTCTTCACTTTCATCCACTCGAAAGTGCTGAAGGCGGCCGGGAGACCGGAGGTGGGAGAGGCGGGCTTAGGACAGGCGCCGGGAGCCGGGGACGAAGTCTGGAAGGGTCCGGGGTGGCGGTCCGCTGGTTCCTTGAGACACGCGGGGAAGGGGCCAGGCTCGCCAAAGGCAGCGAAGTCCACTTGGCCACTGAGCAGGAACGATCCTCCCCCGGAGAAGACCGCCGAGGTGGCATAGTGGACGTGCGCCCCGCCGTCGTCCGCCGCTCTCCCAAGAGCGCCCGGGAAATCGAACGCCGACCCGGACCCCAGGAAGCCGTAGTCGGTGGCAGGTGCGGTGCTCCTCTCGTAGGAGCCCTCCAGGGTGCAAGGCGCGTACCGGGGCGCGGCGGACTGTGGTCCCGGAGGCTGAGCCGGGGTTGCGGGGGGCGACGGCGCGGGCCGGGCGGCGGCCAGGGGCAAGCAACTCACGAAGGGGCCTTCGCCGCTGCCCAGGGGGATGGCGGGCTGCAGGGCCACGGGACGCGCGTCGGCGCGGCAGAACTTGGGTGCAAAGCCGAGCAAGTCGCCGCCTACCCCTCCGTTGCTGCCGCTGGCGCACGACACGTACTCCAGGTAGGAACTCATGGCTCGCTTCGTCGGGTGCAAGCCCAGGCCCAAGCGCTGCACCCTGCAGGTCTGCGCAGTTCCGCCTTCCCGCTACCCTCGCTGCCCTCGCCGAGCCATGGCCAGAGAGCTCCGAGGTAAATAGTGGCCTCATATACCGCCTGCGACGGCCACGTGGTGCCCGCCGGCCAATCGGCGCCTTCCCCGCACTGGCCCGGTCCCGACTGGAACGCGGTTCCTCTAGCCTGCCGCGCTGCCAACTTAGCCAGAGCAGCCGGGGGCCTCCGCCCAGCACCCCGGGGAGAGCGGCGCCAACCCTGGGTGGCCTGGGAAGGGCGGGACGAGAGCCCAGGGCACCAGCTTCCTGGACAGGTATTGCCGTAGAAAGACAGAGGAGGGCGACTGACGCAGGTCCCTCTCAGGACCCTGCGGGCTACTCCCCCGGGACTGGCAGGGTGGCCTTGAAGGAGGCTAGCGGGAGAATTGCCTTTGCCCTGCGGGTGCTCTACTCAGCCCTCACTCTGGGAAGGTCAAGTTACTCCTGTCCCCTTTTCCTGGGTGCATTCCGGTTTTCGTGGCTCTGGAGCCACGCCCGTCCTAAACCTAGAGCAGATGTTGGCTATTCCCTCTTTCTGCCTCACGGACAACTCTTAGGACCTGGGAATGAAATCACTTTCACTAGCTTTTCTTTGCAACATCCCTCACAGCATTTCCTTTGGCATCCCTTCCAATCTGTGGCAACATGTTTGCAGTGTCAGTGTTGATTTGGGCAGAAAATAAGTTTCCTTCTGTGGAAGGAGCCGGATTTCCTCCTCTGACGAGGTCATCAGAATAAAGAATCCACCCTGTGGCGTAAGGCCCCTTGTGTACTGTTTGATAGGCTGGCACACCCACCAACGCTGCACACGCTTTCAATGAGACTCTTGGCTGGAGGGTGCAAAGGCATCCTGGGGACTGGTCAGATCTCAGAGGTTTGGACTGGCTTGTACCTTAAAGCAATTAAGCTTCTGTTCCATCAGATAAGTGCTGCGTCGTCTCTTGCGAGTGAAATCTGAGGGCTCACAATGTTAATGGGCTCACGTCTTTCCCTTGATAATATGGTTTTGTTTACTGAGTGTAGAGAGACGGGAAATAAAAGTGCAATTGGCACAGGAAACGAAGAGTAGAAAGGTTGTACAGACGGGCTTTGCATTGACAAACTTTCCAACTCCCTTAAGCATCTCTTTGTATGTTTTCCTCCTTAGGGCTGCAGGAAAATACTAAGTTAAATAAATACAGGTTATTTACACACCGCCCTAAGTAAATGAAGGTGGTTTCCTAAGAGCTTGTATAGTGAAGATTCTAAAGGGTCTGCTCTTAGCTTATTCAAGTGCTCTGAAAGCTTGATCCTGTTACAGCCTCTGAATTATAGTGAGAAAGGTTCTGTTATTGTTTTACGGATCCACTTGTCATGAAAGTGTGAGTGAGCTCTTGCCTAAAGTTCCACTCTTTGGCCCCATAGCCCAGGAAGCCAGTCCCTTGTAAGTAAACAAAGCTATGCTGAAGTGTGCTGTGCTGGTGAGTGTGAGCCAGAGGGGCTGAAGGACCCGGAGTTAGGAATGGAAGGGATGATATGTGACTGAACACAAGCTGGAATCTTTCCATTGAATGTAGACCTCCCACCTAGAACTGTCCATTATTTGCTTCCCCTGAAGCAAATTTTAGGAGACTTTTGTCTTTGCTTGAAATAGGATTATGTGCCAAAATTAAATGGGGGTAGTCATTGCTATTTTTATTTTTTAATGACTTGTTATTTTATGTACATTGGTGTCCTGTCTGTATGTGTGTCTGTGTGAGGGTGTTGGAGCCCCTGGAACTGGAACTACAGACAGGCATGAGTTACCATGTGGGTGCTGGGAATTGAACCCGGGTCCTTGAAAGAGCAGCCAGTGCTCTTAACCGCTGAGCCATCTCCCAGCCCCCTATTTTGATTAGTATTGTTTTGTTTTCATGATTGTATTGAGAGTGGACATCAGAAGTACGGGCTAGAGTAGGGTTCAATATTGTTCGGACTTAGTTGTAGTTCCCTGATGAACCCATCCAGAGAGCTATGGTCTGCATCTCCTTCACTCTTCTAGTACGGGAGTCCTTAGGGCATCCTAGGCTTAGGAACTCAGATTGCTCTCTTCACTTCAGAGTAGGTTCTTTTATTTTGGTCTTGATGACCAGGGCCAGATACATGCTAAGGGAGCACTCTACTACTGAGCCACATACTCAGCTCTTGTGTTAGTTTACTTAATGTTTGTTGATAAGTCAAGCCTCTAGTCACATCATGCCCAAACTCACCAGATGTTCACCACCTGTCCTAGGTAAGAACATTTTATTATGCCCGGAAAAAGATGTTCTCAAACCAAAGGAACAAGATTCATTGCTGACTAAATTCATTCTGGGTCTTAGCTCTACTTTAAGTCTATTAGATGGCTCTCTCTCTCTTTTTCTCTCTGTCTCTGTCTCTCTCTCTCTCATGAACAGGCATGCACAGCATACAGAATCACACACCCAAACCTCACACAGGCTAGGCAAGCGCTCTGCCACTGTCTCCCAGCTCATAATCTTATTTATGATTCTCTGAGTAGAGATTAGAAGATATTATTAGGGAAAACATGAATAAAGATAAGCGAATAGAGAAATTTTTAGTAACTATCCAGTTTGTCTTCAATGTTCGCAAAATATGGGGAAATGTCATACCAATTTTAATAATTGTTTAAGTCATGAATCCTCTAGGGCCACTTGCCCTTCTGTCTTGGTGCTGTGAGTTCTCTATGGGAGGTGACAGCAGAGGGACCTGATTGCCTGGGTGAGTTTATGTAGGAATGCTTTGAAATAGCCTGTCTGCTCACCACAGCAGCCGTCCCCGCCCCACCCCACCCCTGCTAGCTTTCTCCCCCATTCTAATAACAAGCTTCTTTTCTGATAGAAGTGGTCGTTCCTAGTGGCCTTGCCTTCTGTGATTTAAAGTTGACCTTAAGAAACATCAAGGCACTGTCTTCCATGAGCCCTACTGTGCTAACCCTTGGAGATATATAAGTGGAATCGAACTCTTGGATCTGCAGGTCCAAAGCAGAGAAGATCTCTTAACCTGTGGGAGTAAAAAACAGTCAAGATGTGTTTGGTCTCTTATACCAGACTAAGAGAAAGGACTAAGATATGGTTCTCTCAAGCATCTCCAGCCATCAAAGGCTAGAAGTAAGGACACAGGAAGAGGTGTCCTAAAGACAGGTGTTTTAAACCTCTCAGCAGTCTGATAACAGGAGCCTCCCTAAGGAAACAGTTCAATACTGTTCTCTCTTAAGTCTTACAGATGGGAGACTCATGGGCCAAGCCAGTTTTTGACACATGGTAGGTATTTAATAAATGCCTACTGGTCAGAAATGAAGAAGAGAAGCAGTGGTATACTCTACCATTGTTTAGTGCTAGTTTAAGAGGGTCTTCAGATTATTGACACCCAAAAGGACTTTGCTTTATTGGAATCACCAAAGAGGTTTGCTTAAAGGTACAGTTTTTTTGGTCACTTCCAGAAATTTTAATCCAACAGGTCTGACTCAGGAATCTTTATTTATTTGTTTGTTTTGTTATTTTCACTTGTTTTGCTTGTTTGTTTGTCTGTTTGAGACAGGGTTTCTCTGTGTAGCCATGGATGTCCTGCAGCTCACTCTAGTTTTCTTTTTTTAATTATTTATTTATATTTTACATGTATTGGTATTTTGCCTACATGTATGCCTGCATGAGGGTGTCAGGTACCCAGAAACTGAAGCTACAGACAGTTGTAAGCTGCCATGTGGTTGCTGGGAATTGAACCCAGATCCTCTGGAAGAGCAGCCAGTGCTCTTAATCACTGATCCATCTCTCCAGCCCCATGGGGCTCCCTCTATAGACCAGGCTAGCCTTGAACTCACAGAGGTCTGCCTGCCTCTGCCTCCTGAGTTCTGGGATTAAAGACATGAGCCACCGACACCTGGCCCCTATCTTTATTTTTTAACAAGTTTCCTGGGTGATCTTACAGCAGGTATTCCAGACTACACTTTGAACATTTCTGCTTTGGAAGTTGGTGTTGGGGGAACAGAGCAGTGAGGGGCAGTGAGTGAGCAGAGTGAAAGAGAGTGTGGGTGGCCAGCTCACACATGAGCAAACCTGAACAGAGTCTAGAAGCGTGTTGAGTAGCAGTGTAGAGAAGTCAGTGTCAAGGTCAATGGTCTCCAACGCCAGAAAACGTCTTAGAGATGTGGTCAGCTGGGGCCAGAGAGCTCAAAGGTTAAGAATGCTTGCTGCTCTTGTAGACTTGAGTTCAGTTCCCACTACTCACACTGGAGAGCTGACAATGACCTGTAACTCCAGCTCCAGAGGACCTAATACCTTTCTCTGGCTCCCTTGGACACCCACAGACATTTGTGCTCACATGGACACAGACATAAATATACACATAATAAATAACTATAAAAATAAATAAATCTGGAAGAAGTGGTCAGTAGGAAATTTGCACGTGTTAGTGGCCAATTAGTGTTTTCCAGTGTCTGGTTATCCTGTTAGTTTGCCTTGGATGGGTAAAAAGTGAGATTTGTTTCTTCCATTCCTTCAAGAAACCCAGAAGTGGTTCTGAAGCACCCTTATAAGGAGAGGAGTTAGGATGGGTTCTTAACTCACATTTCCTTCCATCTCCCAAATTATCTGGTGGGTGCGTTTGAACCTCAGGGATCCAGAAGGGGTAAAACGTACCTTGACCTAACTTTCTCTGGCTAAAGGACAGTCGGCCACCGTGTGAGATGGCAAAGCTGGAAAGCACCTTAGCCACAGAATGGGTGAAACTCTAGTTTGGGGGGAGGAAGTTGCTTTTACTCAAGAGTTGAAAGAGAATGCCATCCTAGCAAAAATGATGGAACTCAGTTTCCCACAGCCCAATCCCTTTCTACAGCCTGGACAAAGGAAGAACTAAGGCAGCTCTTGCCTGGCACTGTCACGATGACGGCATCAGCCCTGAGCAGGCAGAACAGTGTTGAAGGAGGTACCTTCATTTCTGGGAGCGCATCTCTCCCTTTGAAACATGTTTGCTAAACCTATGCACTAGACTTGTATTGCAGGAGACTACTCGTTCGTTCCCAGCTTCCCAGACTCAAAATAATCACATAGAAATCTGTATTAATTGCAATACTGTTTGGCCAATAGCTTAAGCATATTGCTAGCTAGCTCTTACATCTAGAATTAACCCATTACCATTATTTTATATTTTACCATGAGGGTTATGGCCGAACGGCAAGGTTTCAGCTGGCAGCTTGCGTCTTTCCCCTCTGGTGGCTCCATGGCATCTCCTGACTCCACCTTCTTTCTCCCAGCAGTCAGTTTATTCCCCCCCCCACCTAGCTCTGTTCTGTACTGTGCAGGCCTAAAACAGTTTCTTTATTAATCAATGGTATTCACAGCATACAGAAGGGAATCCCACATCAGACTTGTGTAGCTCCACGCTGAGTCCCTAACAAGAGTATGCAGAGATCAACCTGGTCCCCACCCCCTCCACCACCTGCAAGGGTAAAGGATCCCCAGGAGGTTGACTATCTTCAGGACCCTGGAAGGGCCATAAGCTAATTTCATTGCATAGGAGCAAGTACAAGAAGGAGCACATATGAGATGACCTGTTTGGGCTTAATATTTCTATTAAAAGGTTTGTGTCTTTTCTTTATTAGTTAATAAACCCTTTGTGTGTTAACCCTTTGCCATGTGCTATAGATTTTCTTAGCAAAAGGGTTGGGTGTGTTTGGTAGTAGAGTGCTTGTGTAGCATGCATAAGGCAATGAGTTTGATTCCAGCACTGAAAAAAAAAAATCTCAGCATATCACTCTCTTCTTATTTGTTTGGTATCTAGAAGGTGGCTTTTTATATTTTCAAATCTACTTCTGGTTTCTGTCTTTGGTACAGTATTTATAGAAGCCTTCTACTCTCCTATGTTGTATTCATATTTTAAAAGATATGTATGAGCCGGGCAGTGGTAGTGCACGCCTTTAATCCCAGCACTCGGGAGGCAGAGGCAGGCAGATCTCTGTGAGTTCGAGGCCAGTCTGGTCTACATGAACCAGTTCCAGGACAGCTAGGACTGTAACACAGAGAAACCTTGTCTCAAAAAACAAAACAAAACAAACAAGATATGTATAAATACACATAGGCATATGCCAATTTGATACACATGTCCTAACCACTTACAACTTGTTTAAATTGTTTTTATGTATGTATATATATATATATATGTATGTATGTATATCTGTGTACCACATGGGTGCCATCCCCACAAAGGCTTTGGGCATCATATCTCCTAGAGCTGGAGACACACAGTTGTAAACTGTTATGTGGGTACTGGGAATCAAACCCAGGTCCTTTGGGAGAGCAGCCAATGCTCTTAACTGAGGAACCCTCGATGGAGCCCAGTGGTGTTTGCCTAGCATTCACAAAGCCTTGGGGTGCCATACACAGCACTTATAATAATAACAATGATAATTTGTTGCTTTATCTTTTAAATGAGTCATAATTGACAAGTGTGTGACTCACGATTGAAAGGAGTATGAAGTGGCATCTTTTTCCTACCCTTGTCCCAGCCCTGTAGTCCCTCTGCACCTAAGCAACCAGTTTTCTTCATGTCATGAACATTTTTTCAGAAATACTTTATACATGAACAGTTCGTGTTTCCCCACATTTTTAGCCCAGTGGCAGCATGCTGGACCGGCTCTATGGCACTGTGTTGTTTTCCTGTTGCGTCTTAAGATCTTCCCACACAAAATATCTAGCACCACTTAGCCAACTGTTCAACTTCATACTGTTCTACTATGTACACTTACTAAATTGATGTTATTGGTTCGGCTGATGGGTCTTTCACCTGTTCCAAACTTTTGCTAGCAGAAGTGAAGAGGGTGCCTGAACTAGCCATCTCTTTTGATCAGGTTGGTGACTACCCTAATTGTCATCAGAGAGTCTTCATCCAGAAACTGACAGAAACAAATGCAGAGATCCCCAGACAAGCATTGGGCTGAGCTCTAGGAGTCCCTGTTGAAGAGAGGGAGGAGGGATTGTAAGAGTCAGAGGGCTCAAAAGCATGATGGGAGACCCCACAGAGACAGCCAACCTGAGCTCACAGACGTTGGACTGATAGCTAGGGAGCCTGCATGGGAACGACATAGGCCCTCTGCATGTGTGTGACAGTTGTGTAGCTTGGTCTGTTTGTGGGGCTCCTAGCAGTGGGATCAAGACCTATCCTGGGCACTTGAGCTGGCTTTTAGGAACTTATTCCCCATGCTGGATTGCTTCAGCCAGCCTTGATACAGGGGGAAGAGCTTGGTCCTGCTTCAATTTGACATGCCCTGCTTTGTTGACACACGTAGGAGGCCTGCCCCTTTCTGAACAGAAATGGAGAAGGAGTGGGTGGAGGGGTAGATGGGAGGTGGGGAGAAACAGGTAGAGAGGAGGAAGGGGAAACTGCTATCAGGATGTAAAATAAATGAAAGTTTTTAAGTAATTAAAAAAAAACTTTTCCTAGTAAAATACACATACGCAAAATTTTACCCACAAAGAAATTTCTTGAAGTGGAATCACTAAGACAAAGAATATATGGGCTGACATCTTACATACATTTTGCTAAATTGCTCTTTATAAAAGTGAAGCAAGGTATAGAAGTGTGGCTAGACAAGCTTGTAATCCCAGAACTCAAGAGTGCAATCCAGTGTGGGGCAGTAGTGGCACATGCCTCTAACTTGAGCACTTGGGAAGCAGAGGCAGGCAGATCTTCGTGAGTTTGAGATCAGCCTGGTCTACAAAGTGAGTTCCAGGATAACTAGGGCTACACCAAGAAACCCCATCTTGAAAAACTAAAAACAGAACAAAACAAAAGGAGTGCATTCCAGAGACTGTATTAACAGTCCCTGCTCTTCGAGAGGACCCCAGCACCCACACATCAGCCAACAACTGTCTTCAGCTACACTTCGCTGGGATCTGATTCCTTCTTCCACATGCCTGAGACACCATGCAAATTGTGGTGCATAAATATATATGTCACACACATACAATAAAATAAATTATTTTAAAAAGAAAGTGCACAAGGCAGTCTGGGCAATTGAAAAAGGCCCTGTTTGTTTATCTCACATGAAACAAAAACTCATCTACCAGTAACTTATCAGAGCTCCTGTTTCCTGACAGCCTTCCCAAACCATCGGAATATTAAAGGGTTTTTTTGTTTGTTTTTTAACAATCTGGCAAATAGAAAATTTCATCTTTTATTTACCCTTACAACATCCCATAACATGTCACTTTTTTCCTTGTCTTACTATTTCACAGATGAAAACTGGTACAGAAAAGATAAGCAGCTGGTAGCCACATCCCTGTAAATAGCCAAGGTCAGAGACCCAGTGCTTTTCCTATACTACGCTGTTCCTCAGTGAGGGTATGGAACTTAAGCATCCTTTGATAGACATATGATATTTAAAAAAAGAAGAAGAAAGCGTCTTGACATCCAATAAGAGGCTTCCTCTTTAGTGGTCTGGTACTAGACCACGTTTCCATGGGAATCCTCCTGAGATCACCCATCTGGAAGCTGAGGGCTCTGATTAGCAATCTGATCCGACCTCGCCCTTCGCATTAGCTTGGGTTCAATATCTGGGAAGCGGCGGGTGTTGTTGTTTTTAATTTCCATGGGACTTATTTCTCTGTGGCCACCCAGGATCTGAGTATTGATCAACATGAGGAGGGTGGGAGTATATTTTCCCTAGGTTTTAGCTTTATATACAACATTTATTTGGGCCTGGTGAGGATAGCAACTCTAAAACACACACACACACACACACACACACACACACACACACACACACACACACACACACCCTGCTCTGATGATAAACCTAAGAGGTAGATATCTTTATTGACTGTTTCACTGATGAAAGTGAAGTTCAGAAAGATTAAGTGGATCGTTTAGGGTCTTGCAGTGTATCAGCAGCAAAGTGGAAAACACAGTGTAGACCTGAACTGAACACATCAGATTCCCCTCCAGGCTCTCCTCTTCTAGTCATTGTAGTTAATGGCTTGACTCCCACTCAGATCCTCCAAAAGGAAAGTTAGGAATTAACGTCACAACTGCTCTCCTGCATACCCAGCTTATCACCAAGTTCTGTGAGTCCAACCTCTTAAATGCCTTTTCTCCTCGACCTTATTGCTACTTTCTCTAACTTGACTTTTCTCCTTTCTCCAGTTAGATACAGAGTTAGCTTTTCAGCCAGATAATGAGCCCACTTGTTTCAGCTGAAGACCTGATTCAGCAGTGACTGCCTGCATGAGAGGTCCAGACTCCTCTAGGCAAGCCTTGTAGAAACTTTCTCCCCAGCCATGGTGCCTTACTCCAAACTACTCCCCTTGCTCTCCCTTCCATTTTCATCTTTTGCACAAGTTGTTTCTCTGCCTAGCATGGTCTTTCTTCCTTTGGCCTGAAAAACCCTTAACTCTTTTCAGGAGCCCCAAATCACCTGAGTATCTGTTTTGACACTACAGTCTCTCTCTCTCTCTCTCTCTCTCTCTCTCTCTCTCTCTCTCTCTCTCTCTCTGGTTTTCAAGACAGGGTTTCTATATGTAACTCTGACGGTCACTGTCCTGGAACTAGCTCTGTAGACCAGGCTGTTCTTGAACTCACAAAGATCCTCCTGCCTCTGCCTCTGCCTCTGGAGTGCTGGGATTAAAGGCGTGCACCACCATGGCAGGGCTCTCTTCTTTATTCCAAGAACACTGTGAACGTGTTACAACACTATCAGGTTGTTTTTCTCCCTCAGTAGACTGAAGAGCACACCCAGCCTATTAGTTACTCAGGCTTGTGTTCCACAGCACAACACAGTACACACAGGAATTGCTCGGCGGATTGGTGGGAGGCAGGGGGCAGGGAAACTGAAAACCAGGATTAGTGTTTTTATTGTTCCATGGATTGAGGTACTGTGTGAGGCTTCAGTGACTTCACCTCCTGTCTAAAGTAAATGGGAGTGGGACATTTTTCCAAAATAAGTTAGTTTCCATGCAAAAACTTTGTCTTTCCAGGACAAAGAAGGCTGGGGGAGGAAGGACAATGCTAGCACTTTGATGAGGGCTACGCAGTGCAGCCTAGCTAACTTATGAACCATTCCAGCCCATGCCACCCAGAGAAAAAAGGCTCTAGGGGGGTCTAGGTCAAAGCTTCAGGCATTTACAGAGAGCATTGGCCAATCCAGAAGTGGTACAGGAATGTTGTCAGCACCCACTCCACCCAAACCATCCTGCTGCAAACAACTCCAAGGCTCATGTCTGTCTCTAGAAATTTCCAGTCTTTCCTTTATGATATTACTAAAACGAATCCCCCCCCCAAAAAAAAGCTGAAGTAAAAATACTTAATAGTCTTGCTGCTACAGTAGACAGGAAGGATGTTGTGGGCGGTGCTTAGACATACTTTTATTGTAACTTTAAATGGCATTTAAGTTTACTCCAAGTTCAATAGCAACCTTGACCTACTTACTCCCACGCAAAGAGGCCTGCAGGCAGAGATTTGGGGTCAGCAAGAAACCTTGATCCATTGGCATTTTTTCTTGCCCTGCCTTCAGGGAAGAGGTGTCCCTTTCTGGGAATAGAAGGACCTGTGTGAGTGTCACTGGGATACGTGGGCGGTGTGTGTGTGGGGGGGTAATGCCAGGTTACAATTGGTCAGGGGCTAGCATGGGTGCTGGCTTGCTGTGAAGTTCGAGGTTCCTCTGGTGGGCTGATGTTAGAGTTTGGTAGTGACCCTCCCCTCCCGCGCGTCTGGAGAGCCGTCCTAGCTGCTGCGCGGAGGGCGCGGGACTTGTGTTGCACCCTCCCTTAGAGCTCACCCAGAGCATCAGCGTCTCCACGGCTCGCGGTTTCTGGTCGGCTCCCAGCTGGCCCAGACTTGCTCTAAAGTAGGAGGAACCGCTGTCGAGCGAAAAGTGCACACCGGGTGATTGATGAACTCTTAATAGGACTAACCTTTCCCGCCCCCCCCCACCCCAGACACACACAGAGGAACCTCACTCCCCATCCCGCCTCCAAGGCGGGCGCAGAAGACGCGGCCGCCAGCCGGTAGGGTGATTAACTCACCGTTTGTCTTTCCTAGAGAGTTCTAGGTGGATGCGGGAACACCGGAGGGCGGCGGCAGCCGGGTCAGCGCGCGCGTCTCAGGGCGGCGTGGACCAAGCCGGCTTTGTGCTGTGCGCCCGACCTCCCGGGCTGGCGGCAGCTATTGTTCCCGAGGGCAACCGGGACGCTGAGACTGGAAACCACACCAGCCTCCTGCTTACAGTGACCCTAGGTCCCGGGCTGAGTCGGGGCTTCCTTTGTGTTCTCTGCCAGCCACGGGATGGCGTCGGCGCTGCTCTAAGGAATGGCAGACAGGAATGAGGGACACTGGGACCAACTCCCTAGAGCTCTCCTCGTGTGACCCATTTTCCCGCGCGGCCCTGAGAAGGTGGGAGGGACAGGGTATTTGCAGGCCAAGGAAGTGAACAATAGAGCCATTAAAAGATCTTCCAGTCTCTTTTTTAAAGAAAGGTCCTTGTCCATAGGCCCTCCCGGCCTGGTTTAAGTCTCTGCCTCCCTCGCCCATCAGTTATATCTGGACCAAAGCTCTTCGTGAATCCTGATTCATATGGGGATCTTCTCTTCCTCTGGTCCTCTCTAATGCTAAACCCCACTTTGGTAATTATTCCAGACCTTATTGAAAAATGAGCCAGATTGGCCAAAGGAACCAGTCAGGTATCCCGCCCCTGACTGTAGGGTTGCATATTTGCCATCTTCCATATTTACCATATTTACCAGCTACTCCCAGGTTGTTTTAAAAAGTAGTGATCACAAGATGTAGAACAAGACACATTCAATGGCTCCAACCCCCCAGACTGGAGTGGATGGGGAGGCATAGTGGCGTTCATCTCTCTCTCCTACTGCAAAAGATTGGGCACCCTGGTGCCCTGGGCTTTTCCCCTTGTGGGAAGTCAGTTTTCTTCACACCGGACCTGACCTAAAATGGATTGTCTTTGAACTTTGCAACTTGACAGGGAGGATGAGAGACTCCAGGGAAGTGTTTAAGAAAAGACTTCAGTCAGGTTTCTAAGTCCATTTGACACCAACCTTGGACCCCAGAGGTAAGAACGTTTGTAGTGGAGTAGAAGACGAGGTAACAAGGAGATGGTCCCCGCCAGCCACCCCTCCCTTTAGCAGGAGACCAGCTGTAAGGGTAGAGGGTTCTCCCATCCAGTCTTTTGCTATCTACTCTGGCCTTTCGAAAGAGAAATCTAAAAGAGCTCAAAGGTGTGGGTTAGGTAAGGCTTGGCTGGGGGACAATGCAGTCTCAGCTCCCTGAGTGTCTTGGTGCCCAAAGGTCCGTTGACCCAGGTTCTATATATACCCTGTCTGGGGAACTGCAGTGCCCAAGAGTAATGAGACTAAATCTGGGGGTAAGGGCCTCCTGCCTCTCTTGCATCCTCGTAAACTTGCATTGTGATTTTCTTTGAGTTTCTGAAAGAAGGACGGAAGTTTTGCCCAGATGAAGAAGAACTTCCTAGACCTCTAAGCTGGGATTACCCAATCCTTGACTTCAGAAGGAAGTTTCAGTCAATTCTCCTGGTGAAGTCAAGACACACACGACAGTTCCTTGAATACTGAAGGTGTAAACAAGCTTGTGCCTCCCCCGCACTTGTTATTAGACAGAAGAGTTAACTTCTTTGTTATTCAAACACACACCCACTCAAGGCTCCTTTGCCCTCCCTACTGAAAACCCTCAACAAAGGAGAGCCTGGACTTCCAAGGCTGCTGGCTGAGAACTCTTCACTCCAGGGCCATTGGTGTGTGGTGCGGGGTGAGGAAGGAGAAAAAGGAGAGCTAGTATAGGTGATCACCACCGGTTAATACTTCTTAGAGACAGAAATTCAAAAAATCTTGTTCAGCAAGGTTAGCAGCCTCTGGGGCCTCCGAAACCAATTTGGCTGATGTGTCTCTGGTCGGGACCACAGGAGAGTACTAGCTCTGAATTCTCTTCCTCTCTCCCATTTGAAAGCCTGTACAAAGAAATGATACAAATGGATGGTTAACTTAATGACTCCATCAGAGGAGGATTTTTCTCTGTCACATCCCTGGATGAGGTTGTGTTCTGAAAGCCAGAAGGCTGAATATGTACTTGATCGCCCTTTCTTATCTCCTTAGTGGAGTAGCCAGTGGCCAGGGCTACTCTCCAAGGCTTTCTATGGCAACTTCCCATCCCCTAGCTAGCTCCACGCCAGAATGTATCCCGAGGTTTCCCAGATTGCAGGGAAAACTTCCCTTCTTCCTCTGCTTCCACCTCCATTTTGTAATGGCCCCTACCCTCTTAGGCCTGACAGTCATCCTACTTCAATCCGCGTTTGCTTCTCTGGACAGAACAGCCACGGATGCCCAAATGACTGCCATCCATGAGCCAGGCTTAAGAACCTGACTTCTTTCCTTCAGATCTAAAGTTTTTCAAATCTAACGGAGACCTACAACCGTCCCGACCCCCTCACTCCCCCCCCACACACACACAAAAAAAAAAGCTGGAGAGAAAAGGAGGGCTGGTCAAGGCCTAAACTAAGCCATCCTTCCCCTACAGCAAAAGAGTCTACACCTCCCAAGACCAACACTCTCAAGAGAGGCCCGGGTGCTCCTCCCTTCTGACCTAACCCCCTGTTGTGGCTAAGGCCTTCTCTGCAAAAGGTCCGGAAAGGAAGCCGCTGGCACAAAGTGCTTCGGGTAGACCTGTCTGCTTCTGGGCATCCTCAACCTGGCGGTGAGGGTCGGTGCTCCTCTGCCCCACGGTTTGCGTAGTGGGAGAAAGACAAACTAGGGTGGTGATTCCCTTCCCTTGCCAACTTCCCGCATGGTGTCCTGCCAGGGGTCTTGAAGCTAGAGCGGAGGCCTGAGACCGGGGCGCCATTGCTGGCCAGGATCCCCTCCCCCACTCTTCTTTCTTTGCTTCTCCGAGACCCGGGAGGGAGGAGGCGGCAGGCGCCTCAGCGGATAGAGCTGCTATTGTGACCTTCCCAGGCTGAGCGGGAACCCAGCGGAGTGTGTACTGCCCGCGGTGGCGGGGGAGGAGGTGACTGTGTGCAAACCTCGGGTGCAGAGGGGGTGGCACAGGGAAATAAATAAAGGCTTGCAACCTCGGGCAGTTGGGCCCTTCAGAGGGCGTTTGGTTGTGTTTAGACTTGGGTGCTTCCTAACACTAATTGCAGGCTCAAGAGGAGCGGAATTTATGGCGAAGGCCAAGGCGGCTTGTTTATAATTTATGAAGTTTTAAATGGTTGTGCCGCGGGCCCAGCTCTCTCCGGCGGGCGGCCGCGTGGGAGTGCGCCCTCCCAGAACTCGCCGCAGCCCCCACCCACGCTAGGAGCAAGTGTGTCCATCACGTGATTCACGTCAGTGGCAGGAAAGAAACCAAGCAATTCTCTGCTGTCCCTAGAACTTCGGGATCTGAGAGAAGGCCTCAGATTTGGTCGAAGCGACCCCCTCCCCCCTCTCCCAACGTCCTTACTCCACCACAGGGCCTGGGAGGCTGCAGCTGCCTAGAGAAGGAGTCCCCAACCTGACACTTCCTTAGAGCCCACGTGTGAGAGGAAGCCGATGTCAACCGGGCTAGACACTGTTTAAAGTCTAATCCATGAAACCCTAAGCCACAGATGACACTTGGGGTTTTACAGACACCCGCAGACTCAGCAGATACTCCTGCGGTAACCCACCGCGCTGGGAAATGCCTGGAGCCATGATGCATTATGTATTTTTATTATTATTTATGGTAGGAAGAGGAGATGAGAGAAACCGGGCTGAATCTAAACAGCTTGACAATTCATCTATTTAATATTTAGCCAGTTAAGAAAGGTGGCTGTGGCTTCCTACAATGCAGCTAGCTCTGCTTTGATTTCCTTAAGAGCTTAAAAAATAATTTCTTGCCGTTATAGATTCCGTCTATGAATGCAAGTTTCATAGAAAACAATGTTAAGCCTTGAGAGTGGGTAAAATATGCCTTCAGTTGAAGTCATTTATTCTGTTGATACAATTCTACAACATATATACTTTAAACTTGCTCAGATAGAGTGAAATTTAGCAAAAGGCTATCCCTCCCACCCGCAGCCTAACATGCCATTTTAAAAAACAGCACAGAGGAACAAGGAAACTAAATATTATTTTGCGTCATCATTGCTGAGCGAAACACAAACATCCAAATAGAAAACTATTGTTGTCCCCCCAGAAGAGAAGCTATTTCCACACAATAGGAATTCCACCTCGTGTGACCAGGCTGGACGTGCGGCTCTAGTGTTTGCCAAACCAAATAGAGCTGTGTGGGTGGACTTTGCTGAAATACAAAATAATTGAACCTTGTCTGAAGACCTTTTTCCAAGTGCCCCCTTCTATAGAAGTGGGTGTAAGTGCCCGACCCTAGCTAGAGCCACCCTAAAATATTTACAAAATGATTATGAATGTTGTAGACTCTTTGCCCATTTTGCACAAAGAAACAGGAGTAAACAAAGTGTTTATGTGTGTTATGTTCCATTCATGAAACTTTTATTATTTTACATTTATGGAGAACATTTGTTTTCTTTTGAAATGAACTACTGACCATTACAAAGGAAAAAAATCCTGAGCACTTCCTAGAGATAAAAGTCTGGGTGCTTGTCTCTGCATGGTCATTTCTGTTTATACCCCTGCACCTTAGGTTTTCATAGCTTAATCCTTCCTGTTTCTTCTTATGCTTTTTCTTTGATTGTCAGGTTTTTTTTCCAAAAGTTTAATTTTTATTATTTAATGCAGAAAAATGAGCTCTGCCTCCCCCCATGTAACAATCATGTCTAGAAAGAGGTGGTAAAAAGAGCCATGCAGGTGCTGCTTTGGCAAAGCCCTATTACAATCACCCCACCGAGAATATTTCCAGGTTTGCATCCTCTGGTTACTACCACCCAATTTCAATAGCGTGAATGTAATCAAGCATCCCTCCAAGACAATTTATGCAATAGGTTCCGAATAAATAAAATATTTTTCAGAGGGTCCTTTTTTATTGGGGGAGGGGCTTACAGAGGATCGGATCAAGGCAGAGTTGTCTGCCTGCAAATGTGTGTGAGTAACACAGATACACTGCCAACTGAGGAAAATTTTTTTATTCTAAATGTTTGTTCAAATAGTACCAGACAATTTGAAATCAATAAGCTGTGTCGAGTGGTGAGGGCTTCGGTTGTTGAGAAACACCGTGCTATGCCACCGGGCTGCCTGACTCTAACCATGAAGGACCGGTTGTGACCTCAATCCTTTACATCAACTACAAACACCAGCCACGGTTACAACTGTTCAAAACTACTCTCTCAACTAGTTCAGACCAAGGGGACTAAAGAGATGAAATGTGGCCCCCAAGGCCCGGGAGCGCGTACCTAGGCCCGGCTGGAGAATTCTACAAATATACACATAAATACATTAAGACGAGGATAAATAATCAGGGAAACGAAATTACTCGCTTCAAATAATAAATACAGATTGTTTAGTCCGATGCAATCTTTACAGGAGGGGGAAGGAGCATATAAATTAAGGTCTCTGAAACTAAGCTAGGCGGAGGGGCCAGGCCCAGGATTCTCCAGGCTCTAGTCCCTGTTCAGGACACGCCACGGATGGGTCTCGGACTTACCTTAGGGACACCATTACCAGGTTAGAGTCCCTCGGTCCGCAGTATATGGCACTGTCAGGTTTACAGGGGAGGATCCTTGCGGCTGATTTATAGCGAGTCACCCAAAGGAGGACGCGCCTGGAGGGGAGGCCTGGTAGTGTCAGCCTCGGCCGCTGGAAGCCAGAGACTCGAGAGGCAATGGCCAGACCAGATCGGGGAGGGGGGGTTGCCCCGAGCTCCCCCTCGGGCCCCGCCCCGCCACCAGCCCTGCCACCAAAACCAGAGAGGTAATTGCACCGAGCTACCAGGCCGGCGGCAACCGCTACAGATGTGTCAGTTTGGGAGCCTCGGGCAGGCGTCCCTGAGACGAGTGGTGAGCCGAGAGATCTGTGTAGGTGGGATGAGGGTCGCACGGTCCGTGGTGGTGGTTGCCAGGGATCTGCGCGGCGCAGCTGTAGTCCACGCTGGCCGAAGACGGGTGTGAGATGTGGCCCAGGTTGAAAACCGGCCCGGATGCGGGCGCCATGGAGTCGACGAAGTTGCCACCCACGTACACCGGGCTGCCCTGCAGGTTGGCGCTGGCGAAGCCGCCGCCGTTGCTCGCCATGGGGTGGGGCTCGAACTCGGGCGCCGCGTAGCGCTTCTGCTGCGGCAGGCAGCTGCTGAGCGGCGCCGTGTAGGCTGCCAGGCCGTACATATTGGGCTGCGATTTGGCGAAAGCGGGCGGCGAGGGTGCGTCGTAGGCCAGGCCGGGCACGGGCGGCAGCTGGCCGGAGTAGGCCACGTGGCCCGCCGCTCCTCCAAGAGGTGGGCTGCGCTCTGGGGACTGGCCCGCCGGAGAATGCAGGATGCCCTTGGCCTTCTGGTCCTTCTTGTATTTCATGCGACGGTTCTGGAACCAGATCTTGATCTGGCGTTCGGTGAGGTTCAGCAGGTTGGCCATCTCCACGCGGCGCGGCCGGCACAGGTAGCGGTTGAAGTGGAACTCCTTCTCCAGCTCCACCAGCTGAGCGCTCGTGTACGCCGTGCGCACCCGCTTGGATGCTGGGCCCGGCGGGCTCTTATCCTCGCAGTTCTCTCCTGGGCAGAGGTAGAGACAGAGAGGGTGCTGAGCGATGGGTAAGGAAGCTCAGAATAGAGAGGTTCTTCATTTTCCTCCTCTGCTCTCACCTCTAATCCCTCTCAAATTGGGTAGAAGGTTTAGAGAGGTCAAAGTCTGAGGGAACACTCACTCTACACGCCTCTAGGCCTACAAGTCAGTTGTACCTGCAGCTACTGCCGTCCCCTGCCCTTCCTTTCCTCTCCACCCTACCCCCATCATCTCATCTCAACCCACAGGCCAGGAAGGACTTTACTGTGAGGCTAAAAGCCAGGCTTCTTTGAACACCTCTCCCAAGCTCTGCTGCTGGGGACTGGGGGCGGGAAGTCGGGGTGTCAGAGGTAGCTCCAGCTTGCCTTGTTTGTTTACAAGTCAAGCACTACAAAGAGCAAAGAAGTGGGGAGGGAGGGGTCTTGGCACCTCACTCCAACTAGGTGCACCCAAACGCAGGGAGGTGATAATACACCCCCCCACCAAGATACTGCCCTAGAGTTTGAGGGGATCCCAAGGCCAGGCTGAAAGCATGTTGCATATGGCAATGCAGCCTCAGCACTGGCTTCACCTCCCCTGCCACCCCTCAGCTGCTTGTCCACTCCTTCACTGGGAAGACAAATGGATTTCTCCTGGGAGGGAGGGTTTGTGTCTGAGCTGAGGAGGGAGGGGCAGAGGAGGGAGCTTTAGAGCAGGAAGACGCTTTCCCCTAGGAGCCACAGCCCAGGGAGCATCAGGCAGAGCAGAGACCTGATAACAAATCACATCCCAGGCTTCAGACTAGCCCTGGACCCGGATAATCAACCCCTTCAAGAGCACAAAGCCAGAAACGTTCAAGAAGGAACGGCCTGGGCAGAGAGAGAGGGCATAGGCTCCTCACTGGACCCACGTTCTTCAGATTTAAAATGGACCAAGAGAAGTCTCCTCAGCTCTAGAATCTCCCTTCCCAGGGCAGGAAAGTCACAGCTGCCCTTATTCCAAATTATTCTCTCCCCCTAGAACCTGCTCTTCCCTGTTATGGGTTCTCTAGAGTGAGCTGAGTCTTACAATTACGCCTTGATGGCCCTGAACTCATACCCCTTGGATCCCAAGTCCACCACTTTGCAGTTCTGGGGATCTGGGGAAAAAGTGGGTGTCATCATGTGTCTATTTTAAAAAGTTCTTTGGAAAGTTAAATAAAATATATAAATAATGTTTATAACTTATTTGGGCATTGTTCTTTTTCTTCTTTGGGGGTATTATTTGTCTTGACTTGGTTTTCTGTTTTGAGACCGAAATCTCTTAATGGTGTCCAGGAACTCATTACGCTTCCTAGGCTCTCCTTGACCTCAAGATACTCCTGCCTCAGCCTTAAGTGATGGGATTATAGGTGTATAAAACTACACCCTGCCGGTCTTCACATTTGAAGGGCTGGTGGGTAAAAGAGGAAGCTGAGTTATGACCATGCCGGGGAAGGCAGATAATATGTCAGCATAAGAAAGAACTTCCTATTAATAAGCGTGAGATCAGTCCAGCAAGGGCACCAACAAGGAACTCATGACCTATCTCTGCAGAGTATGTACCCAATTGGAATCACTAGAAAGGACAGACATTTCTACATTTGGATACACTGTTGCTAAGGTTGCTCTTATAGACCTGAGTCTCTTGGCTTCCAGGTAATTGGTTCTTAAGGTCAATCTGAAGGGTTATGGTCTAGAGATGCCCAGAGAGCTACCTGAAGTGGCACAGCTGTTCTTCTGCTTTGAGTTCTGTCGGGATTCTTTCATCCAGGGGAAGATCTGCTTGCTGATGGTGGCTGAAGAGCTAGAAGCATTAGGTCCACCCTTGGTCTTCTTGGCAGGTACTCCACCTCCAGGGTTACTGGGCGAGGATGGGGGCAAGGTGGGTGGTGGAGGAGGGGGTTGTGGTGGTTGCTGCTCTGAGTTCAGCCCAGGAGGCTGGTTGCCACCAGCCCCACCCTGGCTGTTCCCAGTGCCAGGTCGCATGCAGCTGCCATTAAGTTCAGCTCCTTTATGGCCTGGGGCTCGGAGAGATGCAGAGTTCTGGATGGAGCAAGCAGAACCTGGGTAATCACTGTCCAGGGAGTTGGCAGCAGCAGGGGGTGGGTAGGGCTGATGAGGAGCGCTGTAGCCATATGCCTCGGTGGCTTTGCTGTAACCGTAGCCTCCAAAGAGTCCTGGGTTCTCATAGTATGCAGCCTTCTGCATGGTGCACTCAGGAAGTTCCAGGGCCTCCTGACCCTGCTCAAATAACATTGACTACCACTCTCCCCTTCACCACCAAGGCCAATGTCTGCTGAATCTTGAGGGAGCTGGGTTAGCTCCCAGGTTCCAGGTGACCTGCCAAGAAAGAAAGGGGAGAGATCCTAGAGGGACTGTCATTGGCAAGACCAATCAATACAGACTAGAGTAGGCTTTCAGCTTCCCACTCACTTTGAAGTAGAAGGATGGGCAAGGTTCTGGATTGGGGTTTTATGAAGCTCAATTTAAACAAAAATTTGAAAAAGTTGGAGTATTTCTCTTAAATGTAAGAAAAGACCTTTCCTCCTGAGTTCAACTTTAGCCAAGGAAGAAGTTCCTTCCACCTCAAAATTCTCTTGGAGAATTGTCTTTCTCCAAGATGGTCAACACAGCTTTTGAGCCTGCATGGGAAAACATTTATGACTGACTGATTCTTCCTCTAAACGATGAACTTCTTAAAGGGAAAGATTGTGATTTTTTTCATCTACATATCACTAGCATTCAACGCTAGTGGTTATTGAATTGATGGATGAATGAGTGGCTAGGTCACAGTCAGTCAGTCTTTGGATAATCCTGGGGGATGGTTTTGCTTGGTGTTAGAGATCAACTCTAAGGCTCTGTGCATGCTCTGAGGGGACTCTAAGAACCCCCAAGCCCTAATCTCAGTGTTTGCATGGACGAAAGAGAAGCTCTATTACACACCCAGAGTTTCCAGAACTTCCCACCTAGTTTCAGAATCACACTCTTTTCTGAAGACCCAGACAGTCCACTTTGATGACAGGCTGAGAATCCACACAGTTAGTTTAATGGGTCAGCACTCTGAAATCTACAGTGTAGAAAACTAGAAAGTAAAAAAACAAAAGGAAGACTTAAAGACTCCCAAACTTACTTTGAAGCTAAAAGGGAAAAAAAGGTTGCTTTTTTTTATCTGCATTTTTTCCACACCCCTACTTTGTCTTTCTGCTACTTTTAGAAGGGGTGTCCCTAAAAAACAGGCGAAAGGATTTAGATCTTAAAATGCATGCAGTGTGGGTGAATGGTGAATGCTCCTATAACTTTATCGTTTGCCTTTGGATCTTTACATAAATAGATATTATATTGACCTCTGCTCTGGACCTTCCATTCTGCCCCACCTGTTACCCAACCTATAGCCAATGAGAGAAGTTCTCCTGACATGATGGATGGACCCAGACTTAGAAGGATGGAAAGGAACTAAGAAAAATTCTTCTCCTTTTGTATGCTCTGACTCTTCATGGGGGGGGGGGGTGCTCTTCCCACCCATCCTGAAAGGCTCCTGAGGAGTTAAAGTATAACTAATATCGTTCAATCACTTTTGTCTGTTTGATAAAGAAAACCCACAGGTCAGCTCTCTGGTTTCAGTGCTTGAGCTCATCCAAAAACTCTCCCCGGCTTCCTTCATAATGAGAGACCACACCATGCAGCTTATGGCCCATCAGACTTAAACCCAGGAACCAAAACACTTCTGCATTAATTTCCTCCTGTATTTTCACCAGAAAGCCCAACCACTTAAGAAAAGTCTCCAAATTAGCCTTTGTTTGGTAGTATGGTTGCCCATTTTGCCTTAGAACACGTGAATATGCCATTTATCTTGATGAGAGAGATGGGTCCTTCTCAATGGGTTGCAGTAATACTGAAATGTTTTGTCATAACCCTTGTTTCTGCTAGTATCCATACATGTGTGCAGTTAAGATATCCACCTAACAAAGCTAGACTAATTCTTTTGATTAATTTTCAATACCAACCCCTGACTATTAAAGTTACCAAAGAGCAAATGGACAGTAAATCCTCACTCTGTGACTAATATTTATATGCATTTGCCCCAGGCCAAAGAAGCCGCCACACTAGGTTGATTAAGTTTTAGGGCTTTTCAGGGATCCTGCTCCATTCTGGAAGTTTAAATGGTTGCATCAGGCTTCTGGGACCACCTGATTTTGTTTGCTGCTGCTTTGTCACGCCCTTGACAGCTGTGGAAGCAAAACATCCCCCTTCTGCCTCCGTGTTGACCAAGTTTGTCTTGGAGGTGGACCAGTCACATTAAAATAGCTTCTTGAGGAACCAAGAGAGCCTATGAGACAGATGGCTTTACATATTATTTCTGCTCCTGTGGCATGTTCTTAGAAAAGTCTCTGTATAAAGGCCTCGGAGGCACAGATAGCCCTCACAACCAGAGTCATCCCTTGCCTGTTTACATTGTCTCAAAGAATTTCCAGGCCCACTTCATGGTCTAATGTCCATTTCTTTACAATCAAAGGTAGCAGCGGCTCTCCTCTTTTTAGGAAAACACACAGACATTCAACAACTTTGCAGCACCCACCATACAGAGCCCTAAAGAAGCTCCACTTCCAGAAAACAACCTGAAAATATTGTTACAAAACTGATTTTTTTAAAAAAGTTTATTTCTTTCCAGAAATCTCTACTCCTTGTGAACTCTGCTTGAACCTAAAAAAACGGGACTGGGTCATAAATCATTTGGACAATGGTCAACTGTTCAGTGGCTCATCTTTTCGATCACTCCCCCCTCCCCGTTAAGGCTTTCTTTTCTCACCCTTTGGTACCTTTGCTCATTTGAGCACCAAGATCCAAATGCCTTGTGGGGCGCACAGCCTTGGGGGAGGAGCAGTTGATCAGGACTTCTTATTTTGGAGTAGTCCTCAGTTTTCCTCTCCTCCTCCTAGCCCCTCCCCCTCTGTCTCCTCTTTCTATCCTCCCCCACCCTCACCCCGGCCAGAGGAGCACGGTGCGGTGCAGCCACCCTGTCCTCTGGAGCACTCCTCTCCTCTTAGGGAAGGATCGACTAACCGAACTGGTTAGTTCTTTCCCAAAGTCCCTGGAAGTTACCCAACTCAGCTTGGAGGCCCAACCGCAGGCCCAGAAGACAGGGCCAAATGGTTTCCAGCCGGAAGGAAGGCCAGGCACCCTCTCAGAGTTCGCATCCCTCGCTCCCCAGCCGCGTTGGCCCGCCCAGTAGGCCTAGCCTCAGAAGCAACGAAGCCCTGATACTTGCTCACTGCACTTAATTCTGCCCAGATCAATACCTAATATGATACCGAATAAATAAAAGGCGCTCACAGCGGCCAGGGGACAGGGTTATTAAGCAGCTGGATCTCTCACGGTGCATATCAATGCACCTGTCATTGTGGTTTGTAACAAAATTTATGACTGCGACCACGGCAGCAGTAAACGCTTCAGTAAGGAATGAAAAGAAAAACACTTCCCAAGGCCCGGCACTTTTCAGAAGTGGAAAGCAGGCTCCGCGTAGGAGGCAGAGCAGCAAAAGAATCCCCTACTCCGCACTTTCCCCGTCCACACACCCTGCGTGCGAGCTGCGGGATTATATAAAGCGGCCGGCGCCGGCCTGGGCCAGCAGCTGTACTCGGTAGCCTGAGCTGGAAAGAGAGGAACGCAAGCCCAGCCGAGGACCACAGACCTGCTGCCCGCCTGGCCTCCGACGCGGGGAGGCTCGATGGACGCGCAGAGACCCGCTAGTCGTTTGCTAGCCGGCCGTGGCCTTTGCTCGCCCGCCATGGCTGCGGGAAGGCCGAGGGAGAGGGAGGCTTGGGCTGGGAGGGAGCCGACAGTACCCCGGACTGTGTCCTGTGTCTAGCGCTGCAACGGTAGTAAATAACGGGACTTCCACCGTCAGTCGGTACCAGTTTAGACAGAAGTGGGAGGTGATGCTTGTGTTAGCTTCTCTTAAAATTCTCAGAGGTTTAAGTTGATCTAACGCCTTACTTTGCCTAAGCCGGGTCTTCAAATAACCCAGGGGTCTCATCCTGGAGGTCACGACTCTAACTGGGCATTCTTGTTAATTCAGTGGGACCGAGCGATGACACTCCTTTCCCTGATGGCTTTGCAACTTCAGGTTTGGGAAACCACTACTCAGCGGGTTTGCTGGGAAGAGAACTATTTGCCCACATTCTCCCGACCTCTCAGCCTGAGCCTCTTTTGCCCTTTGGGAAGCCCAGGGCGCCCATTCTAAATCACTTCTGTTTAGCCCGGATAACTCAGTACAGTAACACACCCTGCATTTAAGACAGCGGACCTACTCTATTAAAGCGCCATAAATTTGAAGGCCGATGATCGGTTCTCATGTAACAGGCAGCCGCTCACACTGAGGTGATCCACTTCAAAGCCGCCCTTTGTTTTATGTCTTGATGTAGGAATCCTGGGATGGCTACTTTGAGCTGAAGGGAAGGAACATGGAAATGTAGTGGGGATTATTTATTTAAATTACCCCCACGCGCCACAGTTTTGTGTGTGAGTATATTGTCTTGAATTTTGTTTCTAACTCTTTTTGTAGGCTCTTCAGTTTTCTTTGGTATTCTGCGGAAGCAGATCTGGAACAAAATGGAAAACTCAGGAGCAGCCGGTTCTGTCTTGCAAACATTACCAGGAGAGCCTTTACCCCCTCTAAGGGTGTCATAATCAATGTGGCTATTGTATGTGGAGCCTGCAGCCATTCCAGATGCTTTGGCCCCAGCAGAATGAAGACTCAGTTGGCTCCAGGGAAGCTAGAGGGCAAAAATCCTTGCCTGGGTGGGGGAGGGGAGAGAACCTGGTGGTGAGGAAAGGACCCGGGGTGAGCCAAGTGGGTCAGCCCGCGCAGAGAACGTCGTGAATGGAGGTGGGAGGAAGACTACGGGTTAGGAAAGGAGGTTAGATACTTAGGTGCACCTGGGGTGGATGCTGCTAGAGCTGCCCCCAAAGGACCTGAGTGAACCCGGAGCTAGGCACTAGCTATATCTGGGTTTGCACATTATATCTCTGGCTCGGCTAGCTTTCCTGAGTGTATTAGAGAATACCCAAGCCATTCTGGGCCTGGGTTGCTCAATTCTGGATCGGGACTAGGCTATAAACCGCCTTTAAGACAGCGGACCCACTCTGTTAGAGTGCCTAAGAAACCAACAGCCCTCCCTACCTCCACCCCAAAACCTCCACCCCAAGCCGCTCACCACTGCGGCTCTCCAGCAGGCGCTGGCCCCTGATCAGGTGAAAGGAAAGAGACGCTGTCTCTCTCTTGATCTGCCCTGTGCAATTTGTCGACTCAGTAGTTTGCAAACACTAAACTGCGCCCGGGAAAACCCCACACAAAGCGTCCAGGGCGCTTCTAAAGACTAGAGAGCGTAGTCATAAGCCTTTGAAGTGACCTTTGGCTCACGCTGCAATAACTCACCCCTTAATGAACACCCAACGGAAGCGCCTCAGAGAGATCCCAGCCTGGTAGGATTCCTAACTTTGTGCCCTGGCTTCAGCTTCCCAGACGACCTGGGTCCAAGGGGGCATGTCATTTGCCTGCTTACTACACCCCAACCCGCTTGGCTGGGCCCCCCAAGGATGGCGCAGTAAAGATGCAGGAGTTATCAGGATGCTCAAACCCATGGCTGAAGTCCTCAAATCACATTATATTATGCAATCGCGTGGGCAGACATCAACCTGCGCTGCTTGATTATCTTTATTTATTTTTGAAAAGGGCTTTTTTAGACGTAGAATCACTCCCCAAGAAGAAGGATATAGTTAAATTTTATTTTCCAGGTGCTGAGGAACCCGGTAAGTTCGTGCTTGGGCTTTTTATGGTGAATGGTGTGCTCTGAGCTCTGGGCCCAGGGGGCTTGGGAAGTGGAAAGGGAAACCGATCCCAAGTTGGTTAGTTGGGTCACAAGCAAAACACCTTTCCTCCAGAGCTTTCTTCTGGGTTCCCTCCTCTCTCTTCTTCAAACCATGCCGCACTGACCTAATTTCTGTCTTTTGGGTGCTCCAAATCGTGCTCTGAACCCTGCTGGATTCTCGTCCTGTCTGAGTTCTAGTACCCCTTTCTCAGCCAGAAACTTCAGAGGCAGAAGGGTCCTGCCTGCTAGTTGTCGGGGAAGAGCTGGCTCCAGACAACCAGACCCCCATACCCCACCTACCATCCACATCCAGGGAAAACTCTTCAGGATGGGTGCCAGAGAGGAGCCTTGGTGGGGATTATTGAAAATTTCGGGGAAGTTCTAAGTGAGTGCTCCATGGGGCCAAATGAAATGCTGCTCGCAGTAATTGGATTCAGCTGACTAAGCTGGCGGGCTCGCAGCTCCGCAGCTCTGAGGCAATGAGCAAAGAAAAACGTCTACGGACTTCAAATTCTGATGGAGCCCAGTGCAGCTGGTTGACAAAACAACTTGTCTTGCTTCCTTTGACGGCAAGGGCCGTGGAACTCAGTCCCTTCTCCCAGTGGGGCCTGGCCCAACTTAAATTTCGAGAGTGTACCTCAATTTGGGGTTCCTTCTATGGGGTAGTGCAGTGGGATCTGGCCCACTCATGAAGCCATTCACCCTTGCCTTGGTTGGGGGTAAAGACTTGGGATAGTTTGTTTTTTACACTTCTAGGCTGAAGTTAGGAGGAACAAGTCAACAAAAGGATATGTAGAATGCAGGAACCAATATGATTTAGCTTTTACCACTTAGGGTTATTTGGGCAGAAGGACCCAGAAACACTAAACCTGTACTTCATCATTGTAACAGTCAAAGCCTATGCTGATGAGAGACTGGAGAAGGCTCTCAAACTCTTCAGGGTAGTTGGGGGGGGGGTCTTTTCAAATTGGGGAACATTTTTACTCCTGTGGGTAAAATGGGAAGCCAACAGCAAGAGGTAAAGGCTCAGTGTTTGGAGGTGACTACCAGAACAATGCAGGGAGCTGGCTGGTCACACAGTTTATTTTAAATGCCTATAAATCAACCCGCCTGCACCCAGCCCAGCAGCCCAAGACGCAGAATTAATATGATGTTCCATCTTACTTTGGCAATGACAGTGTAAAAAAAAAAGTTTCTTTTTATTCATCCCATTTTCAGCCCATTCTCATAACTACACATTACCTTCAAAATACTAACTCCAGCCCCTAGTCCCCTCAACAAACCCACTCCTTAAACTGCTACACCCCCTCCCCAAAGCTGCCGGCCACCCTCCAAGCCTGGTAAGGTGGTGTCCTCTTAACCTTTTGGTAGGCGGGGAATGTCCCCATAAAAGCACACCTCGTTACGATTAATCACCGTCCTCGATGTGTAAGTAGAAGCGCGCATCTAAGGTCTGCGGGCTGCCTCACCAATTGGCAATAATCAAGATCACAGATTACACAAAATAAATCATATTTAGTATCCCGCTCAGGGCAGCAAGCAGCACTGTGCCCAAAGATTTCCATTTTGTCATGCAATTGCTTACCTGGATCCCAATTTATCATAAACCTGGTGTCCTCGGTCTCAGAGTGGGCGCCAGTGGGGGGCAGAGCTAGCCTTCCCCCTTTGTCTGCAGACAGCAGTGTCCCAACCCTGGTCTTATGCGCTTGCAGACTCGGCCATATACCCGAACACACGGAATTCCCGGTAGAACGGAACCAGGCTGAGGTTCAACTACCAATAAACGCTGGAGGAACGAGTTTGTAGTCCCCAAGCTGGCTTCGCCTGCGCTGCTTGCTGGTCGGTCCACCCGCCCGCCGGTCCGCTCCCAGGCCCAGAGCGGAGGCCACTTGCTCCCCCACCCACTCCTGGGTTCCTGCCCAGCCCTCCCAGGCCCCCCAGAGCTCGGGATTTGTTTTGCTTTCGGTACGTGGTCCTTTCTGAATTTGGAGAGAGCCCCGGAAACCCCCTCATAGTCGGGAAATACAGACGCTGCCTTCAAATGCGAGCATATTTGTTCACGTGACCCCGAGGGAAGATTGTACTGATTGAGGCTGAAACTTTCACGCCATCCAGCCCAAGAGCGCAGCCAGGCCTGGGGGCTGGGAGGAGGGGCGCAGGAAGCTTGGGACCCAGGCGCCTTCCCTGGGGCAAGACCCTGGTGAAGGAGAGAAGGAAAGCCTCCATCCTCGCAGCTTGGGAGCAGCGCAGCCACAGCCTGGCCGAATGCAGTGGGATGAGGACTTGAGAGTCTCTCCGGGCAAAGACCTCTGACCCTGGCCCGGCCTTCTGCCAGACCTACCAGTGGATTGGACAATTTAGAGGTTTCCTCTTAAAAGCCTTTGTGCAAAGGACTATGAAAAAGAAATCCGGGGCTTCCCTAGCTCCTCAACGTTTTGTACTCCATATCTGCACGCACCTAGACAAGATGTCCTGCCCGTCCCCCAGGCTGCTGTCTGTCTGCTTTCCTCACTCCCCGTCAGACACTTAAGTCTCACAGCACCCGTTCCTGCCTTAAGGTAGGACCAGCTGGTTCTCAATTCTGGCCTGTCACCCTGCCACCCCCCCACTCCTTGGGGGCGCTGGCTGGGGTTCGCGGACCCAGCAGGCAAGCTGCCACTTCTGAACCAGAAGGAAAAAAAATCGCCTAGCAGCAGGGCAGGCCCTGGCGTGACCTCTTTTCTTGATGCTCTGAGCACTACACCCAAGTGTTTTGGGGTCTGGAGTCACCTAGGCGAGGAATTCCTGCCCACCTTGATCTGTGTGAGTCCAGATCTGCTCAGAGCCGACGGGATCCCGTGTAATTCCGGAACTGCTCAGAGCCAACGGGATCCCTCAGGCCCAGCAACAGCCGGGGCAGCTTCCCGCTTCCTGCGGTAACTGCAAGAGGGCAAGGGGGCCGGCCTACTGAATCGGGCTTACCTGGGGATAACGAGATTTCTATTTTAGAGTTACTGTATCAGAACACGATCTCATCACTCTGCAAGCGACTAAATGAGATCGGCGGTAGATATTCTGCATGTAGGAAAAAGAGTTAAGCGAATCTCGGTCAAGGCTCACTCCTGGGTTGCAGAGAGCCCCTGTCTAACCTCTGGTCAGGCCACCCTCACCCTAGAACCCCATATGATGGGGAAACTCCCTCCCGAATTTGGCTTTCTCAGTTTCTTAGCGGCTCTGCCAAGAAGTTGATGTCCCATGGCTTGTATGGCCTCTTAAGAGGCAAAATGAACCCCAAAGCTATAAATGAGCTCCAGGGAAAGAAAAAAAGGTTTTGGAACCCCAATCTAGAGGACCCGGCAGGTTCCAAAGAAAGGGTCACTGGATCCATCTCCCAAACTTAACAGGGAGTCCCCTCCTTTTGTTCACCTGTCCCGGCCAAGGCTCAGACCCACTTAGGGTACCTGTCCTAACGGGCCTTAGGCTAACCCCACTCCACCCCCATTCTGAGGACCCCGCCCCCAGGCCTCCAGCCAGGGGTTGATCTCGCTGCGGACTGCAAGTGTTAATTCCCCAGTCAAAGAGGGGGGCTGCTTTGCGGGAATTCGTCTCCAGGAAAGGATCTAAGCCTTCTTCAATCGGAGCATATGTTCATAGAGCAATAAACCGGAAAGATTTACAGTCCTCGCCCGGCCCCCAACAGCCTCACACCCTTTCAGGAATTACTTACGATGATTTATCACACCAACCCGGGCAATTGTCACACTGATAAAATAGCCCGGGCCTGTGCCCGCCAAGCCGGGCCTTGGGAGGCTGTTGGAGGCCCGACCTCTAGTGAGACTAGAAGCCTTTTTGTGGGTTCCTTTCTGAACCTACCAGGGGACTCTGCGTGGACTGAAGTGGGTGGGGTGAGCGGGGAGATGATTCTCATTGAGAAAAACGCAAGCAGAGAAAGCACCCGGAATCTGCGTGCAGGAGTCACTTGCTAAGCACATAAACATTTGTCATCTTTGAATAATTGAATTAATGTGTTATTGTTTGAATGTATAATTCATAACGGGGGAAACTTTGTTGCTGTCTTGACGGAGAAATACACACACACACATCAAAATTTTAAAACAAACATACACACAACTCTAAACTCTAATCACACACGGCCTGCTTTCTGAAATTCTCCTCAAAGTCAGTGGAGGCACAGATGTTGGGGGTGGGGGGAAGTGGACGAAAGAACTGTCCATTGAGAATCCCGGGTCAGAGCCTGCAGCTAAAAGAAGAGAATGTTTGGTACTAGCCCCCATCTCAGGGACGTGGCTAGCTGGGGTGTTGTGTAGGACCGAAGCACAGCGCCTTTAGGATGTCAAATCTTGGAGTGGGGGTGAAAAGAGGCTGAAATGAGAGCAATAGACGCTGTCTCTTTTGCGGCTCACCACAGCCTCGCCTTTCTCGAAGGCTTCCCCTTGCTTTGGTTGCTCCGACTTGGAGGGCTTCTTTTCCTTTTGTTAGATATTCAAAAAAATACAAATCCGAAACTAAAGAGGAAGCAAGGAGAAACTGCTCGCTGGAGCGATGAGCCGCTGAGCTAGGGGTGGGGAAGGCGGAGAACGATAGAAGTAGCTTGAAATCATTATCTGTTGGTTAAAATCTGCCTGGGGTAAAATTTCAACTCGATTTTATAGCCTTCTATTATGACGCAAAGAAAAATTTACGAGCCTCGCTTGAAAAGAGGGCCAGGGCCTTTTCTCGCTGGTTTAAGAATAGGCGGCAGATGCGGTGACAGCGACCATTGTTCCCGGTAGACACAGGCGACCGGGCAACCTCGGCCCGCGTGCGCCAGGAGTGTCCCCAGCCCGGCGGGATTTTTTTTTCTTTAAACTCCTGTTGTCTGGGGAGCAGGATGCGCGCACCCTCACCCCTTGCACCCTCACCCCTCGCACACCCTCGGCATCCTCATCCACCTCCCCCCTCTCTCTCTCTCTCTCTCTCTCACACACACACACACACACACACGCGCACACACACTCGGCCACCCGTAGTAATTTTTCATAAGTGCAAAGCTTCGCTGAACCAAAGGTCACCATCCAAGCCACTAACAACTTCTGGCCGGCGCGCGGTTCCAAACCAGGGAAGCAACGGCAACTATTAGTCAGCGGCTCTGACAGCTAAGTTCATTAAGGATTGAAATCTGATGAAATAAAAGTAGCCCAAATATTTACCTGAGGGCCGCGCTCAGCGCCCGCCGCGGGGCCGGGTCTGCGGGCGCGGGGGACCCCCCTCGGCGGGCCGTGTTCTCGGGATCCCTGCACTTTCCAAGTCGGAGAGAGCCCTTTGCGTGGCAGATTAATGACGACTCCGTGTTTCTTAAGGGACGTGCTGAATTAATTATTTCGCCAATCACGTGGTCGCGACTTGTAGAAATCTATTCTTATCATCTTCCTCGCACTTTGAAAATTCTCCGGGTTATGAGCGGCCCTCCCCCGGCTGCTGCCGAGCCCCGGCCTCCCAGCCCGGCGTGGGGGGCAGGGAGGGCTCCCCAACATGGCGCCGTCTGCCGAGGGTCCGAGTTACTGTACTGTACTCAGCGGGTTCAGCTATGGACTCGCTTTCTCCTCATCCCTGCCGGTGATTCAATACACACAGCAGTATTGATGTATTGGTGGGCACAGGAGGAGCCATTAACCAGAAGACGGGCAGAGGACAATCATAAAATGTGTCTGAATATTTAAACTTCTGTCTGCGCACTTATAAATACACATGTCCACGCGTCTGGGTCGAGCCCTTCCATATATTAAGGACATATGTTCTATTTTATGCATTCTACTCATTTCCTGTCTCCAGCAAGACACCCCCTATCTCTTTTGGAACTCCTGTCTTGGCCCCCTCTTCAAAGCTGAGGCCAAGATGTGGGAAAGCCCTCGTGATAAAAATAGTGCATGGTACTTTTTATAGTAGAGAGCGTTTATTGTTGTTTGAGGGGCCAGAGGGATGCAGGGAAGGGGGGCAGGTGTTGGTAACCCCAGAGGGGTTCAGCAGCCCCAGAAAAGTAGGTGTCCAAGATGGGAGGCTAGACAGGTCAGGTTGGAGCAACCACCAGCCAGCCAGCCTCAGCTGGGCCCAGAACAAGCACTCAATCAGCCTCTGGAGAGTGGGAAGGTTTCTTACACAACAGGTCAGGAAAACTTCCTGGGGGGGGGTCCTAAGAACTGGCCAGACTGAAAGCCGATTTGGAGCCCCTAGTAGTTCAAGCAGTTGCTTTTCTTTCTTTCAACAAATAATGCCCTCCACCTTGCAGCCTGGATCTGGCATCAGGCTTTTCCAATGCTCACAAAGTATGGAAGTCAAACTGGGAATAGACGGAAATGTAGAATTGCTAGACCTTATGTGACTTTAACTTTCACACCATAGCCACCAAATAACTTGGTGTCAATTTTATTGCAGAAAATAAAAAGATAAGTTGTTTATAATGAATTCTGGCTTTTAGAAAACTTAACAAAAGAGTCTCTATCAAGGCACCAAACAGGAGGGAGATTTTACTACACCTTTTATTATTTCAAATATAGATCAATGAATTACATCAAAACTACAGGCAACAATTAATATAAATAATACTTTAATCAGTGGCAGTAAAACATGGTCAGTTCTATTTTTCAAAAGCATCTTTGTGAGCAGACTCCAAGGGGCTGACTGACAATGTCACCTCTCAACAAAAGGCTGCAATGGACAAAAGTGAGGTGTGAGCCAGAGGCCCACTGTCCTCAGCAAACGTTCCACTCCTCAGCCCCAGTCACCACCCCGACACAGGCTTTAAAACATCCAAATAAACACTTCTGGCTCATATTTGGAGGAACAAACTGGAAACAAATAACAACAAATGGGCACTAGGGCCTTTCTACATCTTGCTTTCTCTACAGCACGATCCCAGATGGAGACGCAGTTCCTACCCTGCCCTAGGAGACCAGGGTGGGGGGGAGTGCGGGGGCTACCCCTTTCCAGGTTCACTTTTGGGCCCAAATGGATACTAGGGTTCGAATGGGACTTTAGGACTGGCAACTACTCTTTAGGCCAGGCAAGATCCATTAGCATTTCAAAAGACAATCCCTCCCAGCTGAGTGGTGGAGCTGAGACTTAAAAACAAAGAAGTTGTTTCTCAGATTAAGTTACTTTCCAAAGTAGTGGGGCTATATTTGAGAAGGAACCAAGGTTTTCTTCTAGAAAGCATACTTTTGGCTTTCCCTTGGGGCAGGAGGAAGGAGGGGTAGTATTTGGTCTGAAGCAGGAGGAGTAACCAGGACTTCTGAGGAGAGGGGAAAATCTATATAATCATCTTCATAGTAAGTATATATGGTTGAATCTTGTGAAAATATATACTCCCCATCCCCAAGGCCATCATTCAATATATGCTCAGATTTGGCTTTTAGGAAAGAATCTTAGCAACTTTCCAAGTGGCCCAAGGACAGCTAGCTGCTCTTTTCAAACGCAGCATCCAAAGACTGTCTCCATGTTAGAGGGATGGGGGGAAAAGAAGAGATGGGTAGTTACAGTCCAAAAGGTTAAGGGTTTAGAGGTCAGTCCTCCCGGCTGAAATACAACCAATCGAACAGAAAATTTGCCCTCTGGATGAACCTGATTCTGTAATTTAGCCCAACTTCAGTAAAATACCTTTTCAGCTTCTCAACGTGAGGGCGTCAGAAAAAAAGACATCTTGACTATGTATGAACTCTGTGCTTTTTGTCATAGAAACAATGATGCAAATAATGCAGGAATATCCATCTTTAATATCCCGACGTGGTGATATTCAAGTATTGCCATGTGCAAGTCTGAGAGCCAGGCTCGCCCCAAGGAGGAACAAAGAGCTTTCCCCAGGGTCTAATACAAAAGACCAAGGCTTGGAAGATACTTCAGAGAAGCAGAATTTCAGTTTAGGGACTCCAGTTAACTCCTTGCCCTCAGCTCTCGGGAGACACAGAGCCAAAGCCCAGGCCTTTCCCTCCTCCACTTAAATCTATTTTAAAAACAGCCACTGAAACCTTCTAAAGTATTCTGAAATACTGAAAAAAGTGACAGCACTATTGATCTTATGATTAAAACTTAAGTTTACCCCACCCCTATTTCTTACGGGGGGGTTGGGGAGGGACTGCAATCAGGGTTTTCTGTCTGAAGTCCAAGCTTTGGGCTCAAGCTTTCAAAAGCTCATTCCATTTGAGTGTATAAACTCTCTCATCGCCTTTGACTCTTATCTTCCTTGTCGTTAAGGGTTAGTGTTTTAAGAAAATGAGATTTGAACTCTTCCCAGACGTGAAATAAAAGTAAATAAATAACTACCCTTCCTGTTGTTTGAGCTTGTTCTAAAGCCACTGGTTTCAAGGTAAAGAAGTGGGCCTGAAAACTTTGAGACTTTTACAATTTCTGCTTGTAATTAATGCCTTGAGAAACACTTCAGAACACACACACACACACACACACACACACACACACACACACCCCTCAGGGAAATCTCTTTAAGATCAACTTTTGTGGACTTCCAGAGTCTATTAGTTCTTTTTTAAAAACAAGACTTCCTTACCTACCTAACCCTCTTTCTTCCTACTGCACAGGGCCACCCTCCCCCCATACACTGCTTCTGATTCCTATAAAAATCCTGCTATGTGGAGGTACTTTGAGCATTTGGAATCCAGTTGGAATAGAAAAATCAGAAATTATCTGATGACCCAGGGCATATAGGTTTTGTTTTCTTTCCCTAGAGAAAAATATTGAGCCATTTGTTTCTTCTCTTTCTTTCAACCACCTTGCAAACCCAGCGCTGGAGCAAGCACATGTGGAAATACATTTTCGAAACGCAGGTTTCCTGGGCCCTTGGCTTCCCCCTGGGAGGGTTAAGGGCCTCCTACACATATTTCCAGGGTGGATGGGTGGGAGGGAGGAGCTCAAAATCCCGAATAAGGCCAGAAGTGAGTCCACAGATTTCTAATTCAGCCCCCTGAAGCTTGATCCTTTTCACTATCCTAAGGTTTTTGGCACACAGGTGCCACGGTATTTTCTGTAGTCCATTCCCCCAACAAATAAATATTTAAGCAAATATAATCAAAACATAAAATAACCCGTTTCCACTTCCTTCTTGGATTTATTTCTTTGGGTATGGGCCACTGGGAGCAAAGCATTTCTTTTTATCACAGCAGAAATTCTATAGATAACACAGAAAGTTCTGAGATTCTCTCTCAGCTCTTCTGTTCACACTGAAAGTACCTAGCACTGGGTGCTGGCCTTCTGCCTCAACTGCCCCCACAGCTACTAAGCCACACAGTTCCCTGGAGGGGTGGTGTGGAGGAGAATGTCCAGGTTCCCACTGGAGTAAAGCCTCCTCCAACCTTCATTTGCAAATTCAACATCCAACAGCAGAGATTTTCATGAGTTTAATGACTCGCCAAGGTTTTATGTTCTCAGTAGCTCCTGCCATATGATAATATACTTAAAGAAGCCCGCCCACCCTCCCACCCCATCCCTTTAGGGAGGGGGCTGCCCTCGGGCAGGATGGTAACCTAGTCCGAGAGCGGCCTGCAAGTCCCAGGTCCACCCCCACAGTACCTTAGAGCCCAGTGAGGTGACAGCAGGCCCCGCCTGCACCCGCAGCTTCGCCTCAACCTGGAGTGCAGGGAGGGATGGGCCCAGGGTCCCCACTTCTATAGGGTCGTCAGGTCCGTGTGGTGGTCCTTGGCCATGGGCTGCAAATGCTGGCCGGGGGCAGCTGAAGAGGAGGAGCAGGAAGATGAGGAAGAAGAAGACCTGCCCTTGGTGTTGGGCAGTTTGTGGTCTTTTTTCCACTTCATCCTCCGGTTCTGGAACCAGATCTTGATCTGGCGCTCTGACAGACACAGGGTGTGAGCGATTTCAATCCGACGGCGTCTGGTCAGATACCTGTTAAAATGAAATTCCTTTTCCAGTTCTAGGACTTGCTGTCTGGTGTAGGCTGTCCGGGAACGCTTGGGCTCCCCGCCGGTGTAGTTGGGGTTCACTGTGAGATAAAACAGACAGGACAGACAGGTCAGAGCCCGGCCACTAGTTAGGCCCCTTGCTTGCCTCTGCCCTCACTTCCTGGCGCGTCCTGCAGCCCTCGGCCCTCCCCGTGCTCCAAGCTTGCCTGTTTCCTCCCTCCCGCCCTCTCCCTAAGAACACACACCCCCCACCCAACCCCTTCTACGCACCCACTCCCCAGGCTCACATATCCTCAAAGGTGCTCCCTTCTCCCTGGCCCACCAAAAGCTCAGGATCTCCAACATTTTGGAAATGCCCTTCTCCCTGCTCTGCGTTCCCTCTGCTGTGGAAATGGAGTCCTCCCCCACCCCAACCCCATCCCCACCCCCTTTTGCGCCCACAGCCAAGCAGCCAGCCACATGGTCCCGGCCTGCTCCCTCAGCTATAAAAATTTATGGAGAGAGTAATTGTGGCGCCCAAGGAAGCTTCACAAGCCCCCACCCACTCGCACCCCCTCCAGGGGGCCCAGGCCAAAAGACGCGAGTAGATGTGGGGGAGGGCTGAAAGGTCGCTACACCCGCTCCTTACCCGAATTCACATGCACCTTCTTCATCCAGGGGTAGACCACAGCCGGCTGCTTGAGGGCTGTCCCCGGGGGCGGCTGCTTGGGGCCGGTGGGCTGGCTGCAGGCCCGGGCGCCAGGCAGGGGCGCAGGCGGGGGCGCTGGGCACGGCTCTCCCGGGGCACCGTAGTGACTTCCTGGGCCACTCGGCTCCTGTCCGTGACCCCGCGCCGGTAGCGCTGAACCAGGCCCCTGCCCGCCGCCTCCAAAGGGTTGCTCACCGAAGTCGGGCCGTGGGTAGAGCCCCGAGGGCTGGAAGTCGGCGCCCTGTGCACCGCTGCCGTAGTAGTCGGCTCCCTGCTCGCCTAGATAGCCACCCTGCAAATATTCCTCGCACGGAGGAAACTTGGGGTCCACGTACTTAGAGTTCACCATATACGAACTCATGGCCATTAATTTCAGAAGGTAGAAAATACTAATTTTTCTCGTGTTGTCTTTTTTTCTCCTTCCATTGGGCCCTCCTACTTGCTGTCAACTGAATAAAGTTGGGCGGCCATGTGACCAGGCCAGCCAATAGGAAGGGAGCGAGTTTATCACCGGGTTTGCGAGCATCTCATAATTTTAACAAATTTAACTAAATAACATACGTGTAATCAAGTGACTTGCCATGCCACATTTGAGAGTCCCTGACAGATGTTAATATAGTTCCAATTCTATCCCCAACACCCCTGTTCTCAGCGGGTTACACCGGCTTTTGTCTTCCACTGACTTTGCTAACCTCCCATGCCCTGCTCACCACCTTCGCCTGAAGCTGTCCCCGAAGTGGGCACAGTGCCAGGAAGAGCGAATTCTCCTATTGGGGTGCAAAACAAGGAAGAATGAGTGTGCGCAATGTGGCCTCTGAGTTGAGTAGAGAGTGTCCCAGGCAGGCAGCCTGCCTGGCCAGCTGGCGGGAGTCCTGGACTCTGACATACAAAGACCTGTCCTGGCTTTGTTCATCAGGGTCACCCAAAAGTTACCAGTATCTGGCCGATCTGAATGGAGTTAGGCAATGAGTAACCGCTATGGTTTTCTGCCCATGCCCAGGCTGGGGTGTTTCTAGTTGAAGTTGGGTCTTGCTGATATGGCAGGAGGCCCTTCACTGTCCTGGGTCTCGTAGCTGTGGATTGGGTCAGGTTGGGATGGTGGTGAGGGGACCTTAACTTTGCCTAATTGTACCCCAACGGTCTCCAATGACCTTCTTTCCAGATTGTCTTCTTCCCACACAAGGGTCCTAAAACCAGGTGAGCCCCATTTGAGGACCATCATATCTAGATAATGCTCCTGAAGGAAGAGCTGCTGCTGGGGCTTGCTGGCCTTTCACCTCACTCCCCAGAACCCTAAAACCTGGCCCTTTGGCCTAACACTCAGACAACCCCTTGAGCACCTCCTGGAACCTCTATTAGTAAAGGTGAGGGCTTCTCCAAGAAAAGGCTGCACGATGTCACCAGGCAAAGTCGATCATCCTGGAGTCCAAGGTAATGGAAAAGAAAGAGGTGGCTAGCCGGTTAGGCTGCCCCTATTCTCGGCGCCTCGGTCTCTGGCTATGTCGGAGACATATGAAGTTTTTGCATCGACCATATATTCCCCTAGAATCGAATCTGTGACTATGTGGGTACCACACAAATTCGGTTCTACAGGGTATATATAGACAACGTTACAACCTCGGGTCCTACCCAGAGCAGACACTCAGGCAGCCGCCAGCCTAGATCTCTTCAGCTCAGCCATCAGGAACTCCCCAAGCCCGGCTTTCAGACACAGTTCAGGTAGGCTCGGAGATAATTTGCAGCAATGAGTCCCCTTATTCTGTTGCCCTGATCAGGACTACGGAGCAGCTGAGCAACCAGGAGCTGCTTCTTAAAAAAGAAAAGAAAAGAAAGGGGAATTTTTCTTTCACCCCACAGATGGAGGCTTTATTGCCCCCTTCCAGAATCCAAATCTCCCGCCCCCTTATCAAGTGGTATTTCCCAAAACGAAGCAAAGGCCCTCAGCGGCAGGGAGTTTTGAAAAAGGCAAACGGGGATATTCTCCACCAATTTCTGAGCCAGGTTTTTGGCCACAGCTAGTTGTCCCAGAATTCAAGCATTTACCTTCCTGGGCCCTCAGCCCCGTTGGACTTTCAGATCCCGCTGCGGCGGCCGCCGCCGCTGCTGCTGCTGCTGTTGCTGCTGCTGCAAACCCCGAGGCAGGCGCTGTTTGCGGCCACCGAGTCGCCCTGGGCTGAGACCGTCGCGCTAATGGTGAAGGGCAGGGCGAGGGGTCATTCGAAATCATTTACAAACATATCACAAAGTTTCATTATTTTTGCTTTGCCGACAGCAGCACAGAAGAGTACAAAAGTTCACGAATTTCGCCGCCCCAGCGCCTCCGCTGTCTTGGGCTTGCCCCTCAATTCAGGGCATCAAGAGCCCAGATGCACTCTGGGGCTGGGCTGATTTCAGGGGCAGGGGGATGCCCTGGTTTGAGCCGAGTTTTTTGGATGCCTGATAGCAGGCTGAAGATGTCCACATTTCTAAGTATTGTTTTGATTCCTTCTCCAGTAATTCAAAAATCACTCTCAAGCCTGGCCTTAGTTTGATGGGATGGGGCAGGGGGACTCCCTTCACCAAAACTGGCAAAATTGGGTGCTCATTTCGCTCTTCCTCTAACTCCCACCCCTTCTTTCACTTGCACTGTTTTGACTATTTTGAAGGGATTTCCCGGGTGCCAATTCTAAAAAGGACTAGAACCTGTTTGTTTAAAGACATCCCCACCCCAGTTTCCGCTAATGTCAAGCCCTTTCACCCAGGCTTTCCTAGGGATCCTGGGCCTACCTAAGCTTTATCCAGACAAATTGGGGAAGCCTGAAGGGTTGAGTTTGGACCAAGATGAGTATACACATTTTCATATTTGTTAGACATTGTGACCTGCATTTCACCTTATTGCTCGACTTGTTCAGACAGGTCAAAGCCAACAAGTTATTGATGAACAAAAGCGTTAAATATTCACCTCCCACTCAACTGCCCATACAAATGCTTTTGATCTCTCCGGCTTTTTGTGCTGTGCGCAGCTACAAGGCGCCAGATTCGGGTTGGCAAGCAAGCAGCCTCAGTAGAGATAAGCACCCACAGCCAAGGGTGTCAGGAAGGGAAGGGGGTGACCAAGGGAAATCTGGGGATCCCAGATTTTTATCATGGAGCCTAGAGCCAGGTCCACTTTGTGCAGGCCTGTTTCATAGAGGAGACTACAAGCTGGGGGATCGCAGCCTCACCAGGGCCCAGCAAAGCAATCTGGCCCTGAGCCCGGTCCCAGCTTCTCTGACCCTGAAGGGAAGACATCTCATAGGAAAGAGAGGATGCCTGGTCCCTGTGGCCCTTGCCAATCCACCCTTCCCATAAGATAAAACCACTTGGGGTTTGCAGTGAGCGACAGGCCACTGCTATTTCCTTGCCTCTCTTCTATTACTACCATCCTAATGAGAAGGTTCTCTTGAAGGTGTCCCAGCATTCCCAGAGTCAAACTTCAGAGCCAAAGAGCTGGAGTCCCTGCTCCTGACCCCACCCAATTCCACTGGACTCTGGAGCAGAAATTCTTCAACTCCAGCTAAGGAGAAGCAGAGGTGAAAGAGAAAGCAAGTACTCTTCTTGTTCAGCAGCTACCCCAAACCTAGAACTCACACCGCTGGAGCTGAGACCCAGAAAGGAGAGGAATGTCTACCTAAGCTGAGACAGTGCAGCTTTTCCTGGAAGCAGGCAATTCAACACACCCAAGGGCATCAAGGGTTACACATTTGTTTCTGTTTGCAATACATCAATTTTAAAATTTAAACATATATATTACATAAACAGCAAGAGAAAGCTGAGTTAGACTGGGCAGGCTTAATTTAGGTTGGACTGCAGGAGGGGACCCGGGTGCCTTGGTGTTTACTGTGTCAATTCTAGCAGTTGAGGAGGATGCGCCCAGCACTTTCTTGAGAGGGTAGACTGCTAATTAGCTGCAAGACCACTGCACCTGTGCAAGCCTTCGAAGCCTGGGGAAGGCCTGAAAGGTCCAAGGAGGTCCAAGAAGAGCAGGACGGGCTTCCGCGGTGGTGCGTTTACTTGGGCAGGTGACTATGAACTAGGCCCCAGAAATGTTTCCTAAAGGCTCAACCTGGAGTGACCCCTTCCCCCACAAGCGCTCTCCAGGTCATCCTGCCTGGGGGGCAGCACAGCTCCGCCACCCTCCCATCCCTGCTGGGGCGGACCTTCGACCACAACCACCGCCTCCCTTAGCATTGCCCTTTAGTTACTCAGAAAAAAAAGGTGGGGGGGAGGTACTTACAGTGGCTCTCCCTGGTTCTCCCTTGTGCTCCGGAACCTGTTGCAATGAAAACGGGGTCACTCAAATTCCACCGGATAATAACGCAGAAATAGATGACATGCAGAAAAGTGACAAGGCCCAGACATTTCACTAATACCTAGAATTCCTTGCTTTGGGCGACCGCCTTCAGGAGCTGCTCAAAACTCTCCGCTGACGGGTGACATCCTCAAAGGCAGAGCCTGGGAGTATAAGAGTCTGCCCTGATCACCTCCCCAACTTTATGTACCCTTGGGCAAAACCCTAATGGTTATATGGGCCTGACTCAGAGCACCGGAGGCAGGGTTTCCCCAGCTGGGAAATAGGAAGTCGGAGAAAATGGGCCTTGGTGCATCTCCTTATGCTGCAGGCTGGTGGTGCAGGCTCAATGGGGAGGCAGCAAATATTCTAGCTGTCCCGACCCCAATTCCCTGTTCCCTGTCTTCTCCCTCTGGGACCAGTTCAGTCCTCTTTTTTCAGTTTCAAGTTGGTTTTGAATTCCTCAATCTCAAACAGCAATTCCCATCCCAGCCTACAAACCTTCACCACAGAAGGAGCAGGCATGGCTGGAATATGCTTTTCCATGTCTCCAGTTCCAACCAGAGTCATTTCCTTCCAAGGGGAAACAAGGAGGAAGGACCCAAAGGATAGCTAGAAAGAAAAATCCGTGTGGTTATAAAGGCAACCGATCTAGACCTCAAATGAATGGTCTGGACTCTGGTCTAATTCTAGGAGTTTATACTAATTTTCCAACTTTGATGCAGGAGGACCTACAAAGCAATCACACAGGGCAGTGGTTCCCCCAGGCATTGATGTTCATCTTCAAGTTTTCAGTCCTCTAGGAACAGCAAGCAATGAGTTCTGAGATATCACAGAGCTGTCTCTCTCCACACTTACCCCTCCCTCTCCGCACCCCTAACTGTGATTGTTTTATTCTACTTTTGAAGCAGTTGCTCCACTACAGCGAGGAAAGCGTAGGTCCTGCTTTTGGGCTCGAAGCCCCCCAATTTCTAACTTTCCATGTATACAAAGGGGAGGGATCCAACCCCATTCTATTTCTTAAAGTAGGGTTAGGGTAAAATCAGAAATAACTTCGATAGGCTTTCTTCAGGCAGAGAAGGCCAGGCTCAGAACACCCCCACCCCCAGTTACTGTGGGAAAAGGTGCTAAGTGACTTACTCTTTTTCCTTTCTGGTGGGTAGGGTAGCTGCAAGTAGGGCTGTCTTCTTCTGAGCATCGCGCTGGCTGGCTGGAGCCTCTCACTTTCCTATCGCTGCTCCAGGAACGAAGCATCTGCACTTGTACGCTCTTAACCTAATTTATGGTGGGAATTATATTTTGGCTTGTCAACTCTCAAGCCATAAAACAAAGTTTATTGGAATCACGTGCTTGTAAATAGCCACTCAGGTCCCTTCTCCGCAGAACCATAAATAACCTTTGGCTTTAAACTTTTATTCACTAAATAAAGGTTCCCCGCAACTGTTCCCTTGGATTTAAATAGTTCCAAATATCCAGAATGCAAGAGAGGTCATAGTCATATCAATACCCTAGGCTTTTCAGCTTGCATCTTTTCAGAGAAGGCTGTTTAAATTGGGGGATAGTGCTATTTGGAAAAGGCTGGTTGGTGGGCATGTCTTATGACTCTTTGGCTGCATTCGCTGTGAGTACCATCACCTCCTTTATTTCAATCATTTTCTAGCATTAGATGTGCTAAATAGGAAAGCCAAAGGCTACTCCTTACTCGCTGATCACAAAAGTTGGAAATTATTTGAGATTTTGCTCAAGTTTCAATAGAGAAAAGGTGGCTAGGGAGAGGTTGGGTGGCCTTGGGGGTGGAGAGGCAGCTGGGATTAACACTTAGTTTCCTCTGTATTGTTGTGGATGGGGCTTGGAGAAAGTTGAAGATAGCCACATGCCTAGAGGTTTTTTATAATTTGCTTAGATCTAAAAGAGAGGCCTTTGCAAGTGACCAAACTGCTTAAAACAGCAAGACTTGGGGTTTGGTGAAGTGAGAAACTAGAGAATAGCCCCCATCGGACTCTGGCAAGTTAGGCTCTAAAGAAGGTTATAAAACCATAAAACAGTCCTGGTGTGAAGGGCCAGGGTGTGAGGAAGCACAGGAGGCCCTTAAAGAACCTGAGCCCAGGAAATCAGAAGTGCACAATCCCCTGTGGGGTGCCAGAAGAATCACTCAATGCAGGGCTCAAGGGACCCTGAAGGCCCACCTCTGAGTAGGCTCTTCAGTAGCTCCTCCCCACTGCTGCCCCATCACAGGGAGAGCCTGAGAAAGAAAGAAATGTCTATCCTACTGAGAAATCTAGGAAACGGGCTGGGCACACCACAGTAGAATGTGGGAGATAGGAGAGACAGGAGTAGGGGGATGGAAGAAATTTCCCTCAACTCCCAGGAGGAGGCACAAAGGAGAAGAGAATTGGGCCCCAGCACCCTTCAGTGGCCTTCCAGAAGTGCCACCATCCTTGTGAGAATGTGATTATTTTCTGTTCTGATAAAATAACGAATTGCTGCATAGATTTGTAGAGCACACACAGGGATGTGATTTCTAAATCAAATGCAATTATAACAGCTCCTATCCGAAAGCTCCACAGCCCAGAGGAGAGAGTCTTTGCACACAGATCTTTGCATGCTAACTTCCAGCCACTCTAAGTGCGGTTCCAAACTCACTTTCTGATTTGAATCCCATTAGCCAGAAAACAGGGGGCTGCTAGTCCAGACACCACGGTATCCATTTCTCCTTTTTAAAAAAGCCCATCAGCCATGTGAAGAGACTTTTGTGACTTTTTTGCTTAGTTGGTTTTGTTTTTTGATTTTTTTCCCCACAACTGGTGGCATATTTTTAAAGTAATGGGTAGAGGTAACCCTTCAGAAACTAGTTTTTGAAGAGCAGCTTTGAAATAAATCCTTGTTAATCACCTAGAAGAGATAATTAACATTGGGGCAGTCGAGAAAAGCTTTAATTTTTAGGTTAAAATTAATGAAAGGGTAGATGATTTCCAGGTCATTGTGATGAGTCTTTTGTAAGGAAGTGGGGTGAAGACAGGTCTTGAGAAATGGTGTGTGGACATATAGTGCCTGGTATCTCGCTGGGCATCAGGAGAGACCTTTTTTTTAATGAAAGATGATAAAGGATGATGGTGTCTGAGATGTGCTTGCAAATGTCACTGTAGGTGACACAGGAAGACACGGCCTACTCTGGATAAAGAGGAGAGTAACAGGAAAGGGACCATACATAAGAAAATGGGGGGGGGGAAGAAATACATTGAGACAGACATCTTTGTTTTCTGATCTGAGAGTTCACAGGCAAAATGAGTAAGGAGGAAGTGTGTGTCCTGGGCTCATCCTTTGTTATTCCATCCCACCTCCAGCGTCCTAGGATTTGTGAATGAAAGAGAGGGTGGGAATCTGGCAGAGAGAAAGTGAGCATCAGAAGGGAAAGCTGAGCCTGTGTACCAACCTGTTTCAGGTTCCCCAGGGTTTCTTCACCACCCCCACTCCCACAGCTGAAATCCGTAGCAGGGATTTGGGAAGGCCAGGCAAGTGCTCAAACTCTGAGTCCCTGTTAGCTAAGGATTTTCAATGTTGGTAGTAGTGGTAATCAAACAGGAAAGGAACAAAGAGGCAGTAGTTAGTGGTGCATGCCTTTAATTCCAGCACTCAGGAGGCAGAGGCAAGCAAATCTCTTGAGTTCAAGGCTAGCCTGATCTACAAAGTGAGTTGCAGGACTGCCAGGGCTACACGGAAAACCCTGCCTTAGAAAACAAACATTCAAAACTGTAAGGAATTAGTTTCCAGTAAACTAGGGCCCAGGGTATTGCTTTATCTCAGACAGCCGGAAAGAGCCAGTTCTAAGAATTTCTGCCTTGTGCAAGTCTTCTTCAGCGCAGATGTCAGAGCTGCTCCAGGAGGTGAGAGAGAAGGGGTTCCTGAAGGCAGCATCAGCTATTTCAAGAATACTGCAGGTCAACCTTCAGCACACCCTAAAGAAAATCATGCTAATGTCTCATAAGAGGCCTTCTGCCTAGAGATGATGTGAGCTTTCAAACTAATCATATGGAAAAATGGGGACAGAAGGGATAAGGCTTTGGGTGAATTTCCTAGCCAAAGACACGTGGCATAGGGAGTCTGCCCAGGACTCGTGCTTAAGGACACAGGCTAGGTGTAGAGCCAGAGAAGAGCCGAACAGGAATTTCTAAGCAAGTGAGAAATATGATTCTGTCCTCCTGGCACTATGCCAGAAGTTCCCCTCTCCTCCATGACTTTACTAGTTTAGAGTCCCCTGTAAGGAAGAGATGATCCAAAAGGAAAGGCCCTCAGTAGGAGATAATTACCTCTCTCGTGGGCTGGAGAGATGGCTCAGCGGTTAAGAGCACTGGCTGCTCTTCCAGAGGTCCTGAGTTCAATTCCCAGCACCCACATGGCAGCTCACAACTGCCTGTAACTCCAGCTCCAGGGCATCTGACCCTCACACCAATGAACATAAAAATAATAAAATAAATTAAAAAAAAGAACCTCTCTCGGTCTAGGAAAGAAACTGGGGGCAGGATGTCTGACTTGGGGTCAGAGGCTAGAAAAGATGCCAGTGGCTCCAAGAAGGGTATTTAGGTGCTAGAGAGAACTAGATGGCAAGAGGACTGGATGGCTGGCATGCTGCCCCCTGAGGCTGTGGCACAGGAAACTCTGTATGTCTCTAGAGATAATATAATTCAGATTCTTGGTGTAGTCAAGAGAAATAGCTTGAGAAAGGGTAGCGAGGTGGTGGGGGATCTGTAGGCAAGAGTCATGGAAGTCAGAGCTAAAGAGGTAGGAACCTGGTCTTGGGGAGTGTGCACATATGTGTGCGCTATAACCTGAAGTGTGTTTATGAAATTCTTTTTTTGTTGTTTTGTTTCTCGAGACAGGGTTTCTCTGTGGCTTTGGAGCCTGTCCTGGAACTAGCTCTTGTAGACCAGGTTGGCCTCGAACTCACAGAGATCCGTCTGCCTCTGCCTCCCGTATGAAATTCTTTATAAACAAGAAGAATCTCAGCCAGGCCCAGTGGCCCACACCTATAATCAATGCTAGCATTTGGGAGGCTGAGGCAGGACAACTGAATTTGTGGCATGTTTGAACTTTATAACAGGACCCTGTCTCCAAAAATGCTTGCTTGTTTGTTTCATAGAACTGGAAAGGCCTTTGAAAATTAGGAGACTAAGTCCTTCCTAAAACAGACCTTGTCATTACTCTGGCCCAAGGTGGATTTCAGATTTAGCCATAGCACTAAGGCCTAAGTCACAGGACACGGGTAGATTAATGGAGGGAGAGGGGGCTGGTTTTTGTTTTCCTACTGCATCTCATTCTCATTTCAGGAGACTAGGATGCCCCAGAGCTGTAGAAGAAAGACCATCTGAGTAGGTGTGACTGACACAGGACAGGGTGGTAATAGAAGGGACTGAGGAGCTGGCAGTGAGCTCAGGAGAGACTGCAAGCCCCCCTGAGCAGTTCAAAATATGCCTCTGGGAGTGAGGCCACCTACCAAGGAGCCAAGAGCTCTTTCCTCCTGGGTGGAACCCTGATATGTGTAGATAGATACTAGACATTGAGACCAAGAGGTCATTGCTGATGAGACCTGACCAAGATTTATTTGATTTTATTGTTTTGTTTTGTTGAGATAGGGACTTGCTAAGTAGTCTAGCCTGGGCTTGAACTCCATAGGAAGACAAGCTGGCCTCAAACTCAAATGCTGATCCTTCTGCCTCAGTTTCCTTAGTACTGGGACTATAGGCGTGTACCGTCATGTCCAGTTCAGGTCTCTTTCATTCTCCCTAGAATTCAAGGCTTTCATGAGTAAACCAGTTTGTCTCTTTTGGTTGACTGTAAAAGCCAAGGTTACTTATGAGAAAGCAGGACCAATAATAGTAAGGATCAAGAGTTAAATTTTCATGTGTCAAAGCACCATTTTAACTACTTAGCTAATGAGTATAGTTAATGCAGCCAGCATTGAGCTCAATGCAGCAATAACAGAGAAGTAAAAATGAAGACAGACGTGGTAGGGTCATGCCTGTAGTCATGGCACCCAGGAGACAGGGACAGAAGGATTTCCTTAAGCCAAGGGCAGTCTGATAACATAATGAGATCCCATCTTTAAAAAAGTAAAATTCTCATAAGAACCCTTGATGATACTCTTATTATTCCTTCTCTCAAAGGAGGAAACAGGCTTAGAGGTTTGGTCCTGTTCACTTAAGTCACCCAGCAAGTACTTGGTAGAGTATGGGTTTTAACCCAAGTAAACTGAACTTAGCTTCAAAACTGCTCTCTTTGAGCCCTCCAAGTCCAAAGTGAGGAATCCACACTTTGTAAAATTCATCCATAAAATAGAAGAAATTACTCAGCTCTAGTGTAGTAACGTAAAAACAAAACAAACCAGACAGTCATGAGTGTAGCTCCAGGGGCTCTGGGCATGTACAGTGTAAACTTAGAGAAGGAATCAGGAGAATAAAGAGCTAAGCAAGAGAGACTCTTGACCCACGGCCAAGCCTAAGTATGCATCCTCCTTATTGCTTTGGGGAGAATGATTTCAGAATGCCCAGACACTCCATCTTGACATTGGAATTCAGCGTGTTTGGGGGGAACCTAGAAACTTAATTTATGCAGACATTTGGGCGCAGAGCCTTTGCTGAGAATCATTTGCCTTGAAGTAGTGAAGAGGGGGACATTGCAGGACATTGGAGGGGACAACAAAGGATCGGTGAGGCAGGAGGAGTTGAAGTTGGTGTTGCCCTTGAAGGAGGACCAGCCAGCAAAGCACACAACAGGCCTGCAGTGAGCATGGTGGTGGGGCTATGGTTTCCAGGACAGTAGCCCTGTGCATCTGCCTGATTCTCAAGCTGTGGACTGCATGGTGGGATTTCCCCAGGCTTTCAGAGTCAGGAAGTTGTCACACAGGGCCCAGGCCCTGTTCTAAATCAGAAGGGGGAGGTCAGTTGCCTTGCTAAAGAGGGGTTTCCATCCATGCTGTGCTTTCTCAAACTGCCCGTTCTGGGTACCAGGATTTGGGGCACAGTGAAAGGCAGGGACTGAGGCTGTGTAGAGGATGGGGTCCTGTGGTTTAGGAACAGCTTGCTCTAAGATCCTAGTTGCCTGTCCCTAGAGAACCGCAAATCACGCCCTCTCGGGGTAGGCGAGGGAAACATCGTGGCCTTTCACCCCAGAATCAGACTTCAGGTTCCAAGAACTGAGGAGCTGTCTTTGCTGCGGGCAGGTGACCACACCACCCACCCTTGTCTGATGCTATGCGCGTTGTGCGAGCTCAAGTGGAGGGCGGAGTAGAGGAAGGGGTGGCTCTTGTGTCCTCCCCTTCCCCTCCCGCCCAGGGCATCTGCCGCACCGCGAAGCCAGCGAGACGCTTGTCCTACAGCGCCTCCTCCTGGACAAAGCTCCAGATAACCGAACAGGGACACCACCAGCCCTGAAAACCCAAAACCAGGCACTTCTTTCCTGGGGCTGAGGTCTCCCGGCATCTGAGGTTAATCCTGCCACGTCCATTGGAGAGGCAGAAAGAAGTCCAGAAGTCCTCGAAGCTGCTTCTCACCGCCCCACCCCCAGCTCAGACAACAAGCTTGTGACCCAGAAGTGTGACAGGAGGAAAATCCTTCCAGTTTGGCCATTTATTTGTTTACTTATTTATTTACTTGATTGCTCTTTGCTGAGCCTGCCCAAGCCTTAGGACGCTATGCTGGGTGGCGAAACGAGGTCCAGGGATGGTTTGGTAGTTTGAACAGGTTCCAGGAAGAAAGGCCTTTTCCCAGAGCAGGCTGCACCAGTCTGAAAAAAAAAAATCTGTGTATTTCCCGAGGGTTTCGTGTGTGTGTGTGTGTGTGTGTGTCTCTCTCTCTCTCTCTCTCTCTCTCTCTCTCTCTCTCTCTGTGTGTGTGTGTGTGTGTGTGTGTGGTGTGTGCACGCATACCGGGAAAAAAAATCTACTTACTACTAGCTCATAGTTGCAACCTGTTTCTAACGCACAGACAAATTTGGGTGGGGTGGCAAGTCTAGATCTAGATCTAAAGCAATTGTGGTCAAGGGTAAAGTTAGCGACTATCTTTAGAAAAAAGGTTGGAAGAAAAGATGAGCAGCAAATCCTGAGGGAGGGGTAATAGATCTGGTTATCATTTCCTTTTGCTCCCTCCCCCCATCTGTGCAGTGCTGGTTCAGTCTCTGGGCTGGGCTATTTCACTGCACATGCGCTGGGCTGGGCGTGCACAGCCCCGCACTGCAGAGGCTCTGGGCAATGCCCGTCAAGCACAGCACCCTGGACTGCACCGCACAAGACTCCAGCGCCTGGCTGCAGAGGCACTTGGAAATCCTATCCTATCTGCAGAGGCAGACAATGTAGCTTTCTTTTTCAGGAAAATCTGAATTAATGCCTCAACTAATCTTTTTAAATTTACTGGTCCAGTTTTGTCAAATCAGCAAAATCTCCATGAACACTCTCAGCCATTCTCTTTCGGATCAGAATTTTCACATCTGGGGTACAGCTTCCCCTGAGTCGTCTATCAACGGGGGGAGGGGGTGTCACCCCACCCTGCATTCAGAGAGCATAATTTCTCCTTTAGTTTTGCAAAACTATCAAGTCTAGGGGATACTTTCCTTTGAAACAATGGTATCTATTTTCATCATTTCCGAAAAAGTGCACCTAAATTGGATTTAAATCGGAATTCCGAGTTCCTGGCTGCTTCTCCACAGCTTCCTGTGCCCCCGCATACCCTCACTGGCCGCCGCACTGCGACAAGGCCGTAAATACCTCTAACAGCTGCCTGCCAGCCCAGGGTGAAATACTGTCTTTGTTCGGGTTTCCCTGCCTCTCAGGCTCAGAGAACAGAATTCTGGCAAAATATACGTATTTTAAAAAAGATATAACAGGAAAAACATGCTTAGTTTTTAGCCCTTGTTCTTGGCTATATTTGTGATAGCCAGGCTCTCTCTTTTTCGTGGTTCTCCCAGAGACTGACTCCCAGCTCCTGTCCACATCAGAGGACACCAAGGCCGGGACATTGGCTCCCAAGTCTATAAATAGAGGTTTGGACCCAGGACGCTGGGAACTGTGTCCATAAACCTCTAAACTTTTAGGCTCTGAACATTTTTAAAAAATCGTTTCTTTTCCTTTCCATTTTCTTTCTTTTTTATTTTTTTTGTTGTTAGGTTCGCAGAAACAATGAAAACTGCTCTGGTAGCAATGGCCTCTTACACTTTTGGAGAGAAAATGTGTGACTTGCCAAATATTCATTTCTCAAGATGCCATCAACCACTCCTTCCCAATAAGCTTTCAATGTTACCATGAGGCTTACAAAGACTGCCTCCGTCCTCCATATCTGCACATGGCGTCACCTTCCTCTGTGAAATCAGGACCATCTCAGTCACTGTAGCAGACTGGACCACCAAACCCAGGAAAAAGCAGTTGAAACCCCAAACCTACAACTCGGCCAGCAGAACATCCAGTTCACCCCCAGCCCCACCCGGTCTCAGAACCCTCAAGTCTTCCCTCTCAGCCCCACCCAGCTTCAACCAACCTTGCTGCAGGGCCTATACCCAGTCAAGGACCTTGCTTTCCGAAAGGGAATGCTTCTTCTGTCTATCAAAGAATCATCTCAATGTCATCACTGTGTGATGGGAAACTGCTTACAAGATGCAGACACTCCAAATTTAAAAAAAACCCGACTCTAGACTGAGCACTCAGAGTCACTGACCCAGGACAATTCTGCAGACATCAATTAGTCCTCCATTTTGAAAGGAGGGTGATTCCATTCTTAATTATTAAAAACACCTTCCTATAGATATACCACCTATTGTTCACAAATACTTGCACAGCCAATACTGTTATGCTGGAATATATGGACAAACAATAAGGATTTATCAATAAGCACTTTGGGGACCGGAGCCCACCAACCACCACGTGCGGTCTCATGCGCAATGCGGCAGATCGCCTGAGCGTTCGCTGCTCCCCTACGTGTTCATGAAGGAATAGGAAACAAGAGATGCAAAACGCATGGTCAAACACCATCCAAAATTGTTGGGGAAAACAGCATTAGGTTCTGCAAAGGGGGTGTGTGTGTGTGTTGGTTCAGTCGTGTTTCAAAGCAAGAAATGTTGCTGTGTGGCATTCATTGGTAAGTGAAAAAAATTACCATAATGCATTTAGAAAGCAAAAAAAAATCTACTCTTTCACGACTCTGACAAATGAGAAACATACGCGATGTTTGAACTGAGAAATGCTTTGCATTGCTCTACTATCTATTGGGTATATCCTAAAACCTGCACCAGATTTTCTGATCTTACATCCCAAAACAAACATCCATTTTGTGACATAAAATAGTTCAAATTCACCTGATACATTATCGGATGTAGGAGGAACCTTGCTTGAGTTATTACCAGTCCCCCCCCCCGTGAGGATTAGAGAAACGTTTTAAAATGGCTAAAACGTCATTTCATACACAAGGCCCAATAAACTATAAACCCTAAAAATTGGCCTCACTCAAGAAACACATCCTGAATACACAGAATCCACCCCACCCCCACCCCACCCAGCCCCAACCCTCGAAAAACACCTGTTAGCCTATCTTAGCCCTGACCACCGTCAAACCACGGAAGCACAGTATTCTGTACTATAGGAAACCTTTATTGACCCCCACCCACAGCCAAGCTGAGGTTTCCTGAAGCCATCTGCACACTCTTCTTCCCAGGGTGGATTCCAGGGTGGGGGTGGGGGCCTCCGGATCTGAGGGTTTCCAAGCCAAGGGATGGGGGGAACGAACGAGTCCCCTACGCATTTTTGAGCACAGCAGGACCCCACCTTGAGCCCCAAGGGACATGCATTAGGGAGAGAGACGCAAAGTGCGACCCCCGGGTTCTTGGGTAATAGAGGGCGCCGGCAAAGTGGCACCCATTGCCCGAGGTGGTGGCGCGGACAGCTCGGGCGCCTGGAGGGCTGCTCTTACCCGGAGGCTGCCGAGCTGCGGGCGGTCGGCCCCGGCGGCGACTGGAATCCACTGGGCGCTGTCGGGCTGCGCGCACCCTCGGCGGCAGGTTCGGGCTCATGTTGCTGGAGGGACCGGGTGGGAAGCACGCGGCCGCGGTCTCCCGGGCAGAGCAGGCAAGCGACTCCCTGCAGGAGTGTGAGCCGCCACGGGGGGCTCGGCGCCCCGGGCTCCTTCTGGATTCCCCGCCGGCTCCGTAGGCAGCCACGATCGGTACCCGGGGCGAGCTGCGGTGGAGTCGCGGCGGGAGCCCAGGCCGCTGTGGACCCCGCGATCCCGCAGTCGGCGACTGGAGCCCACCTCTGCAGAGACAAAGGTTAGAAAAAAGAGGGGGTGAGGCTCTGGGAAAGCAGAATGCGGGGGCAAATTCGCCTGGGAAATCAGGAAAAAGGCCGTGAAGGCGAGCGGCGCCTGCACATGACCAGCCGCAGCCAATGACGACCGCAAATAGGTCATAAAAAGGTCTATTACCAAGTTGTAAATTTTCTTCAAACAAAAAGGAATTTACTGCAATTCCTTGCGGATTTTGCACATACAGCTCGCGAGCGCCATGTTTTCCTCTCCTTTCTCTCTCTCTCTCTCTCTCTCTCTCTCTCTCTCTCTCTCTGTCCTACCCCTCCGCTTTATCTTTCTTTCCTTTCTCTTCTAATCCCTCTCCTCTGTTTCTTTCTCTCTGTGTGTCTCTCTGTCTCTCTCTCTATTCTCTCCTCTGTTCTCTCTCTCTCTCTCTCTCTCTCTCTCTCTCTCTCTCTCTGTCCTACCCCTCCGCTTTATCTTTCTTTCCTTTCTCTTCTAATCCCTCTCCTCTGTTTCTTTCTCTCTGTGTGTCTTTCTCTCTGTCTCTCTCTCTATTCTCTCCTCTGTTCTCTCTCTCTGTCTCTCTCTGTATCTCTCTCTCTCTCTCTCTCTCTCACACACACACACACACACACACCCCTTTTCTAGGAATTATTGGGCATTTTTGTTTTTGTTTGGCTCAAAACCTCCGTGCAATTGGCCGCCATGTGGGAGGAAAATGAGTGTTGGCAGTGCTCAGCCCCAGGGGATGTCATCCCCACAGCGCCTCCCCCAGTATCACGTCTCCCCTACGTTGGTCACTTGGCTTCTCTCCTCCACTCCCTCACAAAAACACTTGTCCAGAAGGAATGCCAGGCGCACTCAGTTTTTACCCGCTCATCTCAGGCAAGCCACATCCCAAATCTTGCCCAGAAAATTGGGCTGCACAGGCCGCCAAGAGCACAAGCTCTTGTCGCACTTGACTCCAACCTAAACTGGGACCCTCGGGCCTCCTGGGGGTTTCTGCGGTGGGAGATCCCACCCCAAAGACTGGTAAATATTTCTAGATACTTGTCTGCCTCTCCAAAATACCATTTTGAGCACCCATGGCGGAGTTTTTAATCTATTGCCACAGGAAGGAAGACCCCCTCAATATCCTCACTTTAGGTCCAAAGATAGAAAGACTTTTGGGGGATTTAATTCCAGTCCTCTTACTTCCGCCACGCCTCTCCCCCCGCCCCCACCCCGTGTTTTACCATAGAAAACTTAATGCCTTTCTGAAGAGGAGAGGGGCTTTATCTGTTCACAATAAAAAAAAAATTCTCCTCAAAGGTTGGAATCATATCTCCCTTTGCCTTGTCAGTGGCAACCTCTCTGGTGAACTCCACCTGAAAGTCATTGTCCTTAGCTGACCTCCAACATTGCCCTCATGGGCACTGCCAGCCAGCTGTCAATGCCTGCATGAAAGGGGTCACTACCCTGTTCGGTCTTTTCAGAACATTCTAGCAAGACGTTTCTAACTATAAGCTCTTTGCCAGAAATATCTTCACACCAGTAAGTAACTATTGGGTATGAACTTATTTAAAAAGGAAATGCACATCATCCTTTTGTGCAGGCCATTTGTATCCCAAGAGAATGTTCTGATGACCTTGAATAATTTTAGTTAAAGGGCTTCTGCCATCATCTGTCAGCAAAAGTCTTATTTCTTGAAAAGGCCAATGAGCCCTAATTTTGCTGGTCCATTAAAATGTTTTCTCTCTTCCCCTTTCCACCTCTAGCCATCCGAGGATTCGAGGATTCAGCAAACACCAAAGACATGGAGGACAGTTGCTGGATGTGAAATCTTGCACTGTATTAAACATTACACAAGTCAATGGGCTAGCTGGTGTTCCTTCCCTGGTTTGGTACAGTTTACATCGTTCTGTATGCGTGAAACTGGGTAGAGAGATCGTTCAATTCTAAAACATTCTAGAAACTAATCTCAATTTGTCTCTGCATCATCTCCCCCCCCCAAATAAAAGTAGACTTTATCACCTGCCTTTGTAGTTTGGAGGAGGGAAGGGACTCAATAGAAAGGCAGCCATGCCGCACTGTTTGTCTGCTATGCAGAGGAAAGCAAGGTATTGTGGGACTTCCAACAGGGTACCCTTGAATTGACTTTTCTCTGGAAAGAAATAAGAACCATACCCTCGTTTTGTGTTTCTGGCTCTTACACAGCCTAGTCACTCAGATGGCTTTTCTCTTTTAGTCAGTGTTAACATGGAGGGGGGTCTTAATTTTTCCCTAATCACTTTATAGACTTAAGTCTCCTTTCAGGGCAGAAAAGCTCCCTGAGTTTGCAAAGGGGTCTCCAAAGGTTTATGTAAATTTATGCAGCAAAAAAGACGTTTGTTTCTTGCTGCAGTGTTTCACTGTTTACAGATCTGAGCCAATATCATGCAGCGCTCCCGCTCCCTACCACTAATCCTCTACTGAGACACTATCATGGGTGGGGCAGTCTGTCTACTCGTGGGAGAGCCTGGAGAGGAAGAGAAGGATGGGGGAGGAATTCTCAAGGTCTTTATTTGGAGACAGACCTGTGCTCTTTCTTAGCTGCGGAAGGAAGCATTCACTTCTATATTCATTACCAACACTTCATGTGTGAATCTGTGTATGAACAAATGTATAAGCTCAGTATATTGGTTATTGCAATGGTCTGAACATGAGCTGGGATTTTACCATGGTGTAGGGGCCAAAGGTGCATTTCCAGAGCAGTGTAGATTGCCAGAAGGTCACAGATGTGGCATTTTTACCTTGATTTCCATCCTTGATTTCCACGCCCACTCATCCACTTAGTATGTCCTTTTCCTAATTGAATCTTGTCAAATTCCAGTTTGAAGTGTGATATTTGGAGGAACATTCTTGAGTTGGAGATGGCAATTTTAATTTATTTTTTATTCTATTGCATAAACATTTTGCCAGCATGTATATATGTGCACCACATTGGATTCCCTGGACCTGGGATTATAGATGGTTGTGAGCCACCACATGAATGCTGAGACTCAAACCCTATTCTTCTGCAAGAGCAAGTGCTCATAACTGCTGAGCCATCTCTCCATCCCAGAAACAGCAAATTTTAAAGAGTTCCCTAAATCAAAACTGTTGGAATTTAGCCAGCACTGGTTTTCAGGTAGTTTATGCCTAAGGCCGTTTCCCAGCCAGGCTCTCAGCCTGAGGCACCCTTGCTCTGTTATAGCCAGCATAGAGTCAAGCAGTACACAAGAGCAAAATGTCCCCAAATCCAGCTCTGGCCTTTGCAGCTGTCAACTCTGTGCAAATGTTTAAGCCTTGGACACTCCTGACTTAAGCTGTCTTTCTGGGCTTAGGTTAGCAAATGTTACAGCCACAGCCTCTTCCCTGGCTAGAGAGCAGGGTGGGGATTTGCCTCTAACCCAGCCAGTACCCATCCTGAGATCCACCAGCACCTGGCAGTGAACCTGGCCCAAGACTAAAGAATCTTCTTTTCTTACCTATGTAATATAAACCACTCTGGAAATTAACAATAAAACAAAAACCACATCTTTAAAAGTAAACGTGGCTAACAAAAAGCAGCCAGCACTCAATGTCTACTTTGAGGCATTTCCATTTTTCAAGAAGAAATGAGACTTTACTTGAATTTCTCCTTTCCTTCCCCTCTTCTCTCCCTCCTCTCCCCACCCTGCATAAAAAGGCAGCTGCATGAGCAGCCCTAAATGGGAACTGGATATCTTGTTAATAATAGATGCCAAACGCCAGCTTCAGCTAGGATTCTATGGAATTAAGCTGTGGTGTAACCTGGACTCTAGGTCATCAGGCCTACGACTTGACTGGAATCATTTTGAAGTTCAAAGCTGGCACAGTATCATACCAGGATTATTTAATGCAAGAAGAAGCCCACTCTGGAAGGAAGCCCCAGACCATCATTTATTGTTATTATTATTCAGCTTGGAGAGCATATAACCCACATCCGCTTATCAAATAGGAGGCTTGAGCAAATCACTGCCTTCTTGTGAGCCCTGGCCATTGTTTGTGACGCACGCGCTCAAGACATTAGCTCTGCTCTTTAGGGAGGTACACTTCTTTATTAAGGGGCTATGCTCTGGAGCGGTTGTTTACACTCAGGGCTTGTTTCAAATAGGTAAGGCAATGGCTTTCCTGAAGAACAGCAGAGGACAGACGTACCAACCGACATTGGAGATGAATGCAGCAAGCTGGCTTAAAAGGTGCATGCAAACAGTGCAAAGAGAATACAAACAAATATGGCACCTACTTGAAAAAGCAGAAACACAGAGCACAGAGACCTAGAAATCCCAGGCGACTACAAGCGGGGTTCAAAATGAAAGCAAGGCCACTTGCCAGAGTGAAAAGTTAATGAAAATGTTGCAATTAGTTTTCAAGTATTAATTCTCTAGATCATTCCTTCAATCGTCATAATTTCGCATGGACTACAGAAACACGGCCAAATGTCGATTTTGACATTATCCTTAAACTCCTGTCACTGGCACAACACTCGCCTAGGTTTCAGAAGCCGCGAGCCTGGACCGTAAGATACACTGCACTCTTCAGCTAATGTGCTTTTCCAATATTTGGCCCAGACTCTTCCCTGACAGACATTTACAAAATGCTCAAAGAAACCTGGAAGTAAACCACAAGACACCTGAACCACTGTTACAAAAGCAGAGAGAAAAATATAAATAATACATTTAATCAAATAATATAAAGTAAATATTCTGCAAGCATAATTTTTTAAAAAAATTATCAATAGACTTCTTTTAATTTACTCATTTACTCACCATAAAGATTTAAAATGTTCAAGTGCACTTGTCTGATTAATAAAGCCTTTTATATTCGATCATTTAGTGCTGATCATTAGGAAGTTTACGTTGTTGAGGCAAATCACCAGCTCAGACATTAAAAACTACTATTATAAAAATATAGCTACAAGGTCGGTATCAAATTACCCTTCTATGGGGCAGCTCAAGGACTGCTTCTATGCAATGCTACAAACTTATTTTTTTTAAAAAAAAAAAAAAACCACCCAAATCCCTTTCAAAGCGCAGAAACCTCAAGAGCAGTGACATTAAGGTAGCTTGAAACACAGGTAAAGTCATTTCCAAAGAAGAAGGGGGGAAGGTGGCGTCCACCAGCATGGGCTGATCATTAGTCTTAATGTATATTTTTTAACGTTTAGACGTTAATTTGTGGGGCCTTCGGCTCCATCTTCTTCCAGCTCGTGGCCTTCCTTTTTGGGTTCTCCGTCCTTTGCCTCTGGCCGGGATACGGGGAACTTGTCTTTGTTGTTCTCCTTTTTCCATTTCATCCTCCTGTTCTGGAACCAGATTTTTACCTGTCTCTCCGTGAGGGCCAGGCTATGGGAGACCTCGATTCTTCTCTTCCTGGTCAGATAAGGATTAAAAAGGAATTCCTTTTCCAGCTCTAGGGTTTGGAAGCGGCTGTAGGTTTGCCTTCCTCTCCGTCTACCAGGAGCTGCTGATGAAAACAAACAACAAAAAGAGGAGGAAAATCAACGTGTTTTCTTTGGTTTTTAATGGTTGACACCTCTGAATGCTGTTGGAAGTTTCTGGACCGGACTTAAGAGATGAAATACACAGTGGCCTTTAATTCTGATACAGATAAAGGGTGTGCAGGCAAGAGAAGCAGAAAGGTCTTCGCAATTATTCTGTCCCAATCATCTTTACATGCTTAAAAAAAAAAGTCCGTATTAGTTTATGTACAAGAGCCACAGCGGCTACACAAGAAGGCAAAGGAGGGGGAAGAGGGAAAGGACAGGGGGAGTTTTAAAGCTTGAACGTGAGATGAAAGCAGATTTCTCCCCTTTCTCCCTCCTTAAAAAAAAAAAAAAAAGCGCATCCCAACCTTGTGGTCTCATCCAGGGAAACATTTGAGAAGGAGACGAGCTCTGATTTAAGTGGTCTGGGTCCTCGCCAATATTACCACGGGACGATTTACAGTCAGGATATTGTACCAGCTCGGCCTCTTGCTGGGTCGTAAAAATCGGCTGTCTCTGTAAGTTATCGTATCCGTAAAACTTCGCGGGTTCCCCGTGACAGGCAATCCCGCCGCAGGGGGGAGGCGGAGGGTGCGGAGGAGGAGGTGGGGCGGCCTGGTAGGCAGCGGCCGGGCTGCCCGCGCCGGCATGGAAGTAGTCCTGGCCGGGGCCCGGGCCGCCCCCTCCGCCGCAGCCGGGCGGCGGCGACCGGTGAGGGTGCGCGTGCGCCTGCGGGGGCGCGTGCGGGAAGCCGGCGGCGCTGTTGCCATAGAGCTGCAGGGCGGCGGCGTGGCGGCCGCTGACCTCGGGCGCGAAATGACAGTCGTAGTAAGTGGGATTGATGGCCTCGCCCGCCGCCGCGGCCGCCGCGGCCGCCGCCGCCTTGTACTTGGAGTACAGCGGGTTCACGAAGTACGAGCTCATCGGGGCGGCGGCCGCTGGCGGGAGGGCGAGCGGGCGAGCGGAGCCGGTGAGGGGCGCGCCTGGGCTCGGCCGCGCCGCCGCGGGGGCCTCTGGGGCGGCTGCTGCAGCCGCGGGGGCCGCCGGGCCTCGTCGCCGCCCGCCCGGCGCGCGCTTTCCCTCAGGCCCGACCGTCCGGCCGCCGGGCGCTCATGTCGGGCTCTCCCGCCGCCGCCGCCGCCTGGGCCTCGCGCCGCCTCTCCCGCCCGCCCCCGCGCGCCGCCGCCCTGCGGGCCTCTCCCCCGGCGCGCGCCCGCCCGCGGGGCCGCGGTCTACTCGCCGACGCCCCCGGTGACCTGCCCTGCGGCCTCCAGTTTCCTCCCCGGGCACCGGGCGGCCCCTAGCGCAACCCCGGGACGGGGGGTGGGAAAAAGAGTGCGGCGCGGAGCCGCGGGGGAGACGCTTAGGCTCGGGCACTCACGAGCCCCCGCTCTGCAGGGAAACGAAAAGAAAACACACCCTCTGCCCGGTGCCACCTCTCACCTCCACCCCCCGCCCCCCGCCGCCCCCTCCCAGCGCTGTCGCCGCCGCCGTCGCCCCCGCCGCCGCCGCCGAGGCTGCTGCCCCGGTGCGCGCCGGCGAGGCATTTTCGCACCCGCCGCTGCCAGGAGAGGGAGCGAGATGGGGGGCGAGATAACCGCGCGGAGGGATCCGGCCGGCGGCGAAGCGGCCCCTGCGCAGGCCGGGACGCCTCACGCCGGCCCCCGGGATGCCTCCGCCAGCCTTAAAAGGGGGCCCATAAAGCCGCACTGCCAAGGGCTCCTGGTCCCCCTCCCCCCCGGGCCGGCGGACACGGGGGCGCGGCCGAACCTTAGCCTTGGGGCAGCCGGGGAGGTCACTCCCAGGAGGCTGCAGAGCAAACGCTCTCGCCCCGCAGCTCCTGGAAGTGCCCAGTAGGGACTGGCCGGCCGTGGCCTTTTTTTTTTTTCTTTTTTCCCCCCATTTCTGAACGTGGACTGGCGAGGTGGCCGGACTGGTCCTCGCGTTTGTTTGGGGCCTATCTCCACGGTGCTGATGGAAAGCCCCATCCGGCCTCCAAATCCTGGCCCTATCAAAGCGAATCAAAGTCCTGCTTTTTTCCAGCCCAGCAGGCCTTGTGGAAATGAGACGTACATTTACCCTTGACGCACGCACTGCCTGCCCGGCTGAGGCTCCCAGGTTAATTGATATTTAATGGAAATCATGCCTATGAATATAGTTTCCGTCATTTCACCCTTGATAGACGTCAGGGTTGGGCGCGGGGCGGGCGGGGGGAGGCTAGGGGATGCGGGAAGGGTACATTAGCTGAGGGGGTGAAGGAAGAGCGACAGGAACGTTCCCAGTGGGCAGGAGGCCTCAAGCCGGGGTGGGTGGCATTTCCGAGGGTCCCAACCCGGTGCCCAGCGGCCTTGGGCTGGCTGTGGCCCCGGGTGGAGCGTGGGGGGCAGGCTCTCGGGCCCCCCAGCCGGCATTCGGATGGCGCCGGTTCCAGGCAGCTGCAGCCAGGCCCTGCCCTCTGCTAACGATTTTAGCTCCCACACCAAATCCGTAAAATAACTACCGAGACTGGGTGCAGGCCTGAGCTTAAACTTGATTTTTTTCCCCCAGAGAGAAAATCAGGAGAAGGCTTCCCGAGTGGCTACTTTGTGAGGAAAGGAAGTAGAGTCTTCTGAGGAAATCCAGGGTTCGCGTGTTCGGGAATGGGCAAAAGTCAGGGTTGTGGCAGCCGTGTAAAGAAAGCTGTGGCTAGACACTACCAACCGCTTCCCCACGCGCCCTCATCTTTTTTCTCTTATTTGAATATCCAATAAATATATTTATTCTCTCCCTCCCTCCCTCTCTCTCTCCCTCCCTCCTCCTCCCTTTCCATCCCTCCCTTCTTTCTCCCTTCCCTCCTTCTGCTTTAGGTGCTTAACCATTTATCCTTTGGGATAATCGGTGTCTGGAGGGTACCTATGATCTTGAGAACAGACCTTGAAGATACACCCCAGCTCGCCAAGACCCTGGCTCACGCTAAATCACACCGCGCTGACTTTCCACCGCCAAATACAAATGCCCAAAACCCCCAGATGGACTCAGGGATGCAGCAGGCCAGAGATTCCCTTCCAATCCCTGTGGGTTTGTTCAGCCCATGTGGACGGGATCCCGAGGTCAGTCCGAATGGATTGAACCTCGTTTTTATAAATAAGGTCGACACAGAAAGGCATATTTGGTAGTTATGTCTGACTCAATTATTTCTACAAGGAATGCTGAAAGTGGGGAAGGTAAACAGATGGATCTGGAGAGCTAAAGGCATTGATGGTAGAGAGAATGGGCGACTTGTTATGGGGTGGTTAAGGGCAAGGGTGTTTTATCATTTTGTTTTTGTTTTCCTTACAAGTATCCTTCAGCTGCGAAGGGTAACAACTAATTCTGACTATTAAGGATTTGAACTTCAATCCTGCTGTAACCAATTAAAAGATTTTTTTTTCAATAAAGCCTTGGAGCTAAACTTGGTAATTGTGCCCTTTTATTCCACCGTTTGGCATGGGCGTTCGTGGGAAATGGGTATATTTGAACACTGAATAAATTCACGGATTTGGGAATGGAATGGGGCAAAAAGCCAAAATTGAGGACCCACATCTCAGTAACACCCAGCACTTTAAAAACTCCATATATTTGGGAGTTTGTCCGTGAACACAGGATTATTTCTACATATTCTGGCCTAATTAAAAACAACAACACTACAGCACATTTCCTCTGATGACGAAATAATGTGGATTTTTTTTCAATTTTATTTAAGCATTCCGTTTGTTATCCGAAAGGAAGAAGAGCGCAGTTAACTTCGTAAATATCTGTGCTTTTACTCATTTCTGTTTTGATGGAATGCATTAACTTAACGTTTTATAGTTTCTACACAGCCGTCCAGATTTTCTGAAATGCTGAGTGAGCCAAAATTTTATGTATGACAAGCACGGCTTGAGAATTTAATAGTTCGCGTTGTTTATTTTTGTTAAATTTATTCTAATTTAAGATTAAAAGTAAGATTGTAAATATTTTTAATCAAAACCTTACGCCACCGCAAAGCTAGCTTTACGAGATCAGAAAGTGGAGCAATAGCGCCCTCTAGTGGCTAAATGCCGTAGCGAGCTAACCGAGTTTGATTTCCCTTTCATGCCCCTCAAACCAATTCTAATCTTAATTCTTCAGTTTGACTTGGGCTTGGACCGCTGACACTAATAATGTTTCATCTCCTCGTCTGTCAACAAGTCAATTGCAGCAAGACGGGGGCTCCTGAATGCAGAAGAACTCATTTGGGCTCACAAGAGCTTGCAAGTAGTGTGTTTGCTAAAAGCTTCCAGCAGGTCGGTTGCCAGACACCGCAAGTCCCCTATTCTGTAATCTCCCAGCTGTGCTTTTTAGACACAATTGTAGGACAGGCTAGGTTTAATACAAATCAAAACTTTAAAAATATTAATGAGACTTTTGTTTTTCAAGAAACTGGCCACTTTGACAGCTAAAAATTTTCTAGAAGTCAAATATTGTTGGTTTTTTTTCTTAAAGGCTGTTAGTCTCAACATTAAATGATGTATATTTGCTAATTCAACTTCTAATCTTAATGTTTTGGGACCACTAAACTGGATAATTTGGGGCGGATTAAAGTCAAATTAAAAGCTTTTTGCTGCATCCCACGTGCCTGTCTGGAAAGTCCCTATTGGGCTTATGTTTATTCAAATTTCTCCAGATAATAAATGAGATTTTTTAAGTTGTGTAAATGACTGATCCGAATTTGATGAGCGGTCTATGTGTCCTTTTTTTCTAAAAGCAAGTATTACCAAATTGGTGTGTTTTTTTTTTTTTTTTTGCTAAATTAGTCTGTCTCTCATTTTCAGAAATATTTTCTGCCAATCTAGCTGTAATGACTGTATCTGTAAAAAGTGAACAAATCTCCATATTTTTGGTGGGAATTTGGAGTGATGGGCCAGTGAACAGGCGTGTAATGTCCCCTTTCCCCATAAGACATCATTCCAGGAGATGCTTGCTTGAGTTAATGGCTCAAGATCACTGGCTTCCCCAGCTCAAGTAATAGAGTGGTATCATTGTCTTATTTTTCTTTTTAAAAGGACCAGATAGATCATCGCCACAGTCAAAATATTGAAGAGCCACCGGTTATAGGCTACCTCTAACGTTAGCCCCGTTTAAAAAAAAATTCAGAAATATATCACCTCTCATTTTTCTTTTCTGGATGCTCATACCTCACTGGGGGGCTTCCTAGCCCCTACCTTCTTGGTCCAAGTCTTGTTTATATTTTATTGTCCAGATTTTAAGACCCAGTTTTGTCTGCATTTTTCCTTTCCTCCCACAAACATCAAAATGAGATGGTTTCAAAGCGAAGCGCCTGGCCTGTCGTAAACTCATTACCTCCAGACGTCTCGCCGACTCGATGGCTTTATGACACCTTGGCTCTTCCTGTTTTCAAAGAGCTGTAGGTATCCGCATGGTCTAAGGGGTGTGTGGGGGGGATGCAGCACCTTCAGCCGGATCTGGGCCTTGGCTTTCCTTCCCAGCCCCCATCCGCTTTTTCTTGGAGTCCCCCTCTTTCATCAGGATCCCCAAGATCTCTGCCATCGCCCCGCCTTCCACCCATCCCAGGCTACCCGGAGCCGTGGCCTCCTCTAGGGCCTGCAACGCCAGTGATCCGACTGAACCCTCACAATGACCTTCATTTTAGCCTCTCAATAAGTCCTCAGAGGGCCAAGCTGGGGTCTAAACATACACAGAAGCAGGGTGGAGGGAAGGGGGCGGCAGGATGAGGCTATGGGGGGGGAGTGTCTTGACCATTTGGATCCTCTAAGGTCACTTTGGGGCTGTGGTGGGGAGGGGCAGATGCTCACTGCCTAAGGGCCTGGGACCTCCCGACGTCAGCCAGCTTCACGGGCCTGGGGGAGTTACTCCACAGTGCAGAGGTGCCCTTTCTCTTGTTTGGAGATGGGGATTGGCGGCTGGGTCTCCAGAATAGAAATAGGCCAGCGGCGCGCTGTGTCAAAGCCTTAGCATAAGGTTCCCGGTTCCTGGCGCTCTGCAGAGAGGCTCACTCAGGGCTTGGAATTCACTGTGGCCCTGGCAGCATGAAAGGGGAGGCACCCAGACACCTTCCAAAATTGTTCTCTTCGGCCAGGTGTGTGCACACAAAAGGAAGCTCCAAGACACCTTAGAGACCCTCCAGGTGCTAGGGCCTCCAACTTTTAGCAACGTGTCCCCTCCTAGGGATGGGGCAGTCTGATGGTCATGTTGTTTTGCTAAGACACAGAGAGCAGTCACACAACGTTCAGGGCCAGCGGCTGGGCTCCGTTTGCTCAGATCAGCATTTATTTGTTGGAAGCGGTAACATTTACAACTGGTCCTCAAGCAAAAACATGGAGTGCCAGCACCCGGGGCCTTCCAAGGGAGTCCAGCCCTCCTGGGGAGGGAGCAGCTCCCCCTGGGCTCAGAGGACTAAGCCTTCCCCTCGCCCCGCGACGCCCCAGGGCCCAGGACTTCTCGGTAGGCCTCGCTGGAAGTCAGCCCACGGGCCCTCTGAGGAAAGGGGCTTTCCTGCGGTGAGCAGCTGGGTTGCGTTTGGGCTGGGATCTCAGCGGGGGTGTCCATAATCTCCCTCTGCCTTCAGATTCTCGGAATTGGATAGTTGGCCCTGTTTGGGAGGCTGGATGGGGTGAGACTAAACTACAGCGCTTTTCAGAAACATGAGGGACAGTTACACAGGAGGGGGCTTCATCAAGCCTGCGTGCACCCACAAAATAGAGCATTTCCTAAGGAACCAACAGAGTAGGAAAGGGAAGGAGGGGATAGGACAAAACCCCAAAGCCACTTGGTTTCTCCAACACATATGCGAGCAAATACAGTGTCCCCAAATAACTCACAGAGACCAACCACACAGTCACTTCTACCTAAAAAAAGAAGAAAAAAGTCCGAGTTGCTGAAGAGTTTCCGAATCAAGCACCCACAAAGAAAAAAAAAAAAACAAAAACAAAAATCAAAATCCGCTGCCTTTGGCCGCTGCGGGCCAGGACCGCACTGGGTCAGTCTCCTTTGGGGCATTTCTCCTTGCTCATCTTCTTCATTTTCATCCTACGGTTCTGGAACCAGATTTTGACCTGTCTCTCTGTAAGGTTCAGAATCCTGGCCACCTCGTAGCGCCGGTCCCGGGTGAGGTACATGTTGAAGAGGAATTCCTTCTCCAGCTCCAGCGTCTGGTATTTGGTGTAAGGACAGCGCTTTTTCCGGGTGGAGCGAGCGTGGATCCAGTTTGCTGCGGGGTTGTCTAGGAAGAGGGGGGTTTGTAGACAGGGAGCGAGGGGTGGAGGAGAGGCAGGGAGAGATACAGGGTGGGGAAGAGAGGTCGTTAAATTAATTTCACCAAGGATGGACGCTTTTCACAACTTGGGGGAATTATCATAAAAAGCCCTAATGCCCGCGCTGTTTACCGTACAAACCGCGCGCCCAAGGTAGGTGGTTATGGGAAGCTTTTTTATGGATGCATGTTGCTCGCCTAGGCTTGGGTAGGCGTCTAGACGTTTTTATAGGTTAGTAAAACTATCAGTTTTGCACATTCGAGCCTTACAGGTTTCAGCAATAAATCAGGGGGCAATTTCTTTTGCACTTACTTGGGTCAAGTTGCTGCTGCGGCGGCTGTGGCTGCTGCTTCTCCTCCTCCTTCAGCGGGCAGCCCGGGCTCGGGTGATCGCTGCAAGCTGAGGGCTCAGACGAGCCTCCTGCCCCAGGCCCGGCCCCGATTCCCACCCCGGGCCCGTTCCCTCCCGCCGCCGCCGCCTTGTCCCGCAGAAACGAGTTGCACGGGAATTCTGGGCCGCCGCTCCCCTGGGACTCGCGGACCGCGGAGCACTCAGTCCGTTTGGAGGAGGAGGACGAGGAGGTGGAGGAGGTGGTGGAGGCTACGGCGGGGGCCGGGGCCGCTCCGGTTTCAGGCTTAATCCCGTAGTGGCGCCCGTTGGCTGGGCCGCCAGGACTGGGAACGGAACCCGGGCCTCCGCCACCGCCGCCACCACTGCCACCGCCACCACCCGCGCCGCCAGGGAAGCTGGGCAGAGGCTCCATCCAGGAGCGTACGTAACGACCCGGCTCGGCGGTGGCCAGGGGTGGCGGGGACACGTACGGGTGGTACAGGCCGCTCATCGTCGCCGCCGCCGGGGGCTGGGCGGCCACCGCGGACCACGAGGCGGAGAACACGGTCGATTTGGGGGCAAAACTACACGAGGCGAACTCGGCGGCGGCGGTCGGGCCATCGGCCACACCTGAGGGCCGGCCCTGTGTCCCCGGCCCTGGTGGTCCGAAGCGCGTGGCGAACACCTCGTCGCCCTCATGGCCTATGAGCGAGTCCACGTAGTAGTTGCTGAGGGTGCCACTGGACGACATTGTTGAGGCGCCGCGCGCTCCCACCCAAGGTTACACTGCCCGCCGCCGAGCCGCTCTTCGCCGGCGCCCGAGCCGCCGACTAGTTCGCAGGCTGCAGCCACCACCATTGGTCGCGCGGCCCACGTGATCATATTTACCAATACCCGGAGTAAATCAGTCCGCTAAACTGGGGGCTGCTGTGATTTAAAAAAAAAAAAAATCATCATCAACAGGAGCTCTGCAATTAGAGCTGCCGGGCCCAGGTCCACGCGCCAGCCCGGCCTGGCCCGGCCCAGCCCGCCCGGGTGGCGGCGGCGACCACAGGCCTAACTGCGGCCGCAGGAGGCGCTGGGGACTATTTGTTCATCTCTTCTGGCTGCTCTGGGTCTTGCAGTCTCCACCCCGGCTCTGGCTCCCTGACTCCTGGGCTCTGAGCCCTGGGTCAGACTTCCATGGCACACCTAGACGCTTACCCAAAGCCCGGGGCAGCCGGAGACTCTCGGCCGGCGGGTGCTGCCCCGGGCAGGCAGGCCTTTAAGGGCGGCCCCCTGGCGCCCAAGGGGAGTTGTTCTCCCTTGCCTCTTTTCTTACCTAAACCCACCCCTCCCCACGCGTACCCACACACTCTCTCTCACAGCTTGTCGTGTTGTTTAAAACAGGTGGAAGACCTCTGTAATGATATTATGCCTTTCAATAAAAATTTTATGAGGTGTATTTGATTATAGATTAATGTGTCCCTAATAAAACGGACGGATGGAGCAGCTCGAAGGGCCCCCTCCCTCTACCACACTCACACACTCCCCGTGCAGCCACACATACATCCTCGACGTGAGGCTAGGCACACGCCCAAGGCCCAAGGGGTGAGCTGGGGCAACCAGACTCCCAGGCCTGGTCCAGCTCAGTGGGGTCTCTGCAGGAGCGGGCTCCGAGGGGCTTCTCTCTGCCCTCGGATGGGCGGTGAGCACTGGATGGGAGCCCAAGGAGTCCCAGTGACGGTCGTGGTGCCACATCTTTTTCTGGCCTTCTGGAATGGCCTGGAAGAAAAACATGCCACAGAGGGAAAATCCCGAACGCCAGCAAGGCCAGCTCTCACTGGCCAAATAAGCCTTGCCTCAGTGAGGCTGGCGGTAATCGCATCTCTGTGGGCAGGTTGGGGGGGGGGGGAAGCTGCGTGCCTTTCACATTGAGAGGCCTGCAAACGGATTCTGAAGATGTCTTCAAAATCCAGAGGAAAGGACAGGTCTTTGAGCCACTCCCTTCTCAATTTTCCCTCCTTGCCTTCAGAGGTAAGGCCTGGCAGCCTTGAATCTGAGAGAAATGCCCATTGTCACTCCCAAATCCATGGTACAAAGCCCGGCTGGGAGCCGAGACAAAAGCCGCACGCCGGCGGCGATTGAGAAGGGCATATTCCTCGCTCTACAAGTTGCCCAGCACACCCTTGGAGGGCTCCCAGCCCACCTCCAGCCCCGGAAAGAAATGGGGTAAATGGCTACTTAGGGCCTGATTGATTGCCTTTACGAATGGCTCTCTGATTTTGTTTCAGGGGGCCTGCCCTTTTCCTGTAGCACAGGTTTCCCCCTATCAGAAACTAATGGCACTCCCCACATCGCTGGGGGAAACGCCGATGTTAATATTGATCTTCTTCTTTTTTGCCTACCCAAGGTAAATCAGGGGCAAATTTATTCCAGTCCTCTCAAGCTAGTATTGAGTCAGACACCTCTCTCTACCAGCCCCAGGAAATAAGCCCCCAAAGGGATCTATCTGTCTTGGAACTTGGAAGGATTTGGGGTTGGGGAAGAAAGTTTAAAACAGTAGGCACTGAGACTGTTTGGATGGGGGCGCTGAAGTTCCGAGAGACTACAGCAATTGTTCTTGGGGAGGAACAGGGCCTGTGTTTAAAAAAAGAAAAAGGGAAAAAAAGGGAAGGAAGGAAGGAAATAGAAAGAAAAAACAAACCTGTTTTATGATGGGTCTTTGAAGATGGGCTGAAACCACAGGCCGGACCTAGGGCAACGAATTCGGTCACCTCTTCCCACAAGAACCTCGTCCCCTTTCCCTGGCAGGACTAGATGAATCTGGCTCAATGGTGCGCATTCCACAGAAGCTGGCTTGAATTTTCCAATCTATGTGTAAAAGGACCATTGGACTTGTTGGGAAGTCACGTTTACCTGCAAATTCTCTTTCAGTCGCCTCACTGCTCAGCTACAGTGAGCACTTTGTAATAATAGTGAGAGATTTGACTGGGGAGAATATTTTCATTTTTTCCTTTAAAAAAATCCATGTGGGCCCCTGAAAGGTAATGGCGGAACATAAATCCCTTTCAGAAAGGAACCAAGGTAAAGTAAGATGAGAGAACTCACCCAACCTTGGTGTCACTGGGCCTGGTTGTCTTGAGCTTGGAATGGGTAGGAATGAGAAAGGGGGGGGGAAGGGATTGGATCCGGTGCCATGCTAGGCTGTTGCTTGTTCTTGTAATGGAGGCCGGGCAGGTTCCAGGTGGGCTTTACTAGTTCCAACCCAGCCCCTGATGGTGGATTCCCCAGCCAGAAGTCATCAAGAGCTCACTGGAAGCATTAAAAAAATAATAACATAACCAAAAACCAAAGAGAAGAAAACACAGAGATGGGGAACCGAAAGTAAAAACCAGCACAGGGCACAGGGCTTACTTACCAGGCTCAGCTTGTCCCATTGAGAATGCAAATAAATGAACAGAATTGGAGGCTGGGAGAGGACAGGACACTCTTCCCAGCTAGGAAGAGTCTCAGGACGAATTCTCACCGTCATTGCCACAGTCTAGCACCCTAGGTCCCCCTGCAGCTTTCCCCCTCCTATCTCCTTTCTCCTGCCCATCCCCACTTCCTTACCCGACTGCCCCAAGCAGGCAGTTTAGTCAGAAAAGACCCTTCCCAAAGGCTTCCATCTCCACCATGACCATGGCGTATTTCCATTTCAGAAAGCAGAGGGAACAAACTCATTTCCAGAGTTTATTGCATTATACATGCGACCAGAACATGCACAGAAAGCACAGGTTGCTGTTGTACTTCTACCAAACCACAGATGCACCACAAGGGAAAGGCTACAAGGCATAAGTCATCAATACTCCATTTCACCAAGGACAATTGCTAAGTTCATTTGTGAAAAGATACATTGTAATGTGCTTTTTAAAGTCCCCCTCCCCCCAAAGCTTGTGGGTTTTCTTATTCGTTTGAAATATATATAATATGTATTTTTTTTAAAGTACTGGATGTTTCCAAAATGACATGAGTTCATGGGCTAACCACACACAGAGAAGTTTTATGTGAGGGAAAACGTGGAAAAGTCACATTGCTGGCTGGATAGATGGGTGGATGAGTGGATGGTTGGATGGATGTCCTATAGTTCCAATAAGTTAAGACCCAAATGAAAATGCGCAGTAATAGTTACCCTGCATTACGATGAAAAAAATAAATTACACGTGCTAAGTTTTTTAATATATATATATATACTCATAGGAATTACAGATCACTTGCAGCACGAACAGAATGACCCCAAAGTCACATTCTAGCAGGAAAACAGAACAGAACAAAACAAAACAAAACAAAGAGCAATGAAGGTTTTGTTTCCGCCTTCCCAGTCCTCCAGCACTCGGGCCTGGAACACGGTGCCCCCTCTCGGATCCTGGCCTCACATGGGCCTCAGACCTAAGAAAAGGTGAGGTTGGCGGTCAGTTCTCGGATTCGATTCTCTCGGCTCATCTTCTTGAGTTTCATTCGGCGGTTTTGAAACCAAATCTTGACCTGCCTGTCGGTGAGGTTAACGCTCTTACTGATCTCTAGGCGGCGCTCGCGGGTGAGGTACATATTGAACAAGAACTCTTTTTCTAATTCCAGCGTTTGGTGCTTAGTGTAAGGGCACCTCTTCTTTCTGCCACTCTTTGCAGTGAGCCAATTGCTGGTTGGAGTATCAGACTTGATTTCCTCTAACAAAATTAAAGGGAGAAGAAAAAAATCAAGAATTTTTTTTTTCTCTCAGTCCATTCAAATATACCCTTGGCCATGACCCTGCTGGCAGACAGGCTGCTTTGGACAATGCTGGTATTAAACATTACCCACAAAGGTGGGGCATGAAGGGGATTTTAAATTGATACCAAATTAGAACTGAATACTTAAATTAATACAATCAATACAGAAGGATATTCTGTACCAGGGGTTGGTTCTCTCTCTCTCTCTCTCTCTCTCTCTCTCTCTCTCTCTCTCTCTCTCTCTGCTACACAACTTTCTGACTTGCACAAAAGGTTACTATAATAGTAAAGTTTATGAATTTCCCCAGCAACATTCTAAGTGGTCAGTCCATGACAGGACAGGAATAGAAGTCACAGTTTGAGCAGTTTACCAATCTCCCTGCTGCTCCAAGGCCCCAAATTGGCCGCTTCTTACCCACCTCTCCTGGGCAGACAAGGAGTCCCACAACCAGGCTTATTGGGAGCCACATTCTTTCAAGAGATAAACAAACAAGAATACCTTCTCCACCCTGCCTGGGCATTGTTGCAGTCCCCCAAGAAATCCTTCAATTTTAAAATGTTTCTTTGCCCTCACACATAAGCATGCCTCCAGGAACGTAACTCTGTGGCCCACCGGTAGACACTCAAGGACAGACTGCAGGGATGGGGGTGGACAAGATTCCCGTCTTAGAAAACCATAGCCCTGGTTCTTTGCCTTATCCCAGCCCTAAGTGGGCAATGCAGGTCTCTTCTCCCCCCTTCCGCCTTTGCCCTCTTTGTATAAGGTTGCAAAGCCTGCAGCACTTTCCCCAGACAAAGCCAAGGTTACCTAGCCCAGCAAAGGCAAGCCGCCCTCTGCTTCCTCACCCAAGCACCAAGCGGCCAAACCATTTCCTTCCCCTCTTAGATCGCAGGATGCGGGGTGCAAACCCTTGAACACAAACACGGTGTCTTGGGCCACCTTAAAATGATCCCTGGGTGCAAGGCAAAACTAGGGTATCAAATTTAAGCCAAAGGAAAGGGGCCACTGGAGCCCTGTTTACAAGCCGTTGGTCTCCTTTTAGCTCTTTGTTGCATTTCGGGTCTGGCTCAGGACAGATAAACCCGCCAAGCCTTTCCTCTACCCAGGCGCCATCAGCGTGGGGCCAGGACCGGCCGGGAGGGCCAGAGCAGCGGGAGGGAATCAGGGACCTTCTCAAGGCCGAGATCTCCCCTCTAAAAGCCGGGTGGAGCAGCACCTGCCCAGTCGGGCGCTGGGTTCCGCTGCCTGGACTCCGCTTTGGGTACCCGAGCGCTCCCTTTCCGAGGGTTTACCGGACTGCGCGCCCCGTTGGGGTGGCAACTCTGTTCATACCGACCTTTGCTTTCCTTCTCCTGCACTTCAGGACTGGACACCGAGACCTCAGCCAGGCAACTCCTCTCTTCTGGAAGGCCGCCTTTGGCCTCCGGGCTCTCCACTTGGGAGACTTTGGTGGGCTCCTGGCCGCTCGCGGTTTCGTTCATCTTCTTTTCCATCTGCAGCTGGGCAGCCGAGAGCTGCGGCTTGGCCGCGCCACGAGGGTTGAGCTGGAGCATGACAGTGGAGCTGCCTTCGGGGCTGTTATTGTACTCTTGGGTTTTCCCGGTGGCGTAGGTCTGACTCAGTCTAAAATATCCAGGGACAGGAACCTCGGGGTTCTCAACGGGACAGGACTCAGGGACCAGCCTCTGGTACGAAGGGACCTCGGCAGAAATGAGTTTGTTGCGCTTATCAGAATACATGCAGCAATTGGATTCTTCTTTAATGTTGGCGGTGAATGAGCAAGTGGGGACTTGCTGTGTAACAGGTTGCTCTATTCGACAAGATCTGTTCGGGTCTGTCCAACTGTCAACTTGAGGTATATAAGGATGCACATTCATACCCATATTTTGGTGGTTCACTTCTCTTTTGGCCAGAGACGGGAGCAGTCCACAGGTTTGCATTCCATAGGTCCCCATGTCTGCGCTAGGTGGTGGCATGTACATGCTGGCGCTGCTCGAATAAAAACTGTCACTCCTGCAGGCACTGATCAAGGAATCTACTAAAAAAGTATTAGCAGCAGGAGAGCTGTTGGGAAAGGACATTTTGGGGAGGAATTTGAAGAAGAGAGATTGTGTCCTTTGTAGGCTGACATCTCTAGGAAAACATTCCCGGTGTAATTGTGGATGCCTCTGCCGACCACATGACAACCAAGCCAATGAGATTTGAAAATGGCCTTGAGCCGCAGCCTCCTTGCAGGTCACGTGTTCCAGAGCCCGGCCGGCCGGCCGCGTAAGCACGGACAACAGCGACATCTACTAAGCGCCGGTGATAGTGCGCGCTGGAAACAACCGGCCCAGAGCTCTGCTGCTGGCCGGCCAGCCGGTCTCCCGGGGCTTGTTTGGCCGGCCTGCCTGCCCCACTCGAGTCCCCCACCCGGCCACCGGGCCACGCCGGCGGAAGGAAAGGCTTGATCCGAGGGCCCTCCGGGAGGACACGCGCACTGAGGGAAGTCAGAGCGTGGTGGCGCCTGCTCTTAGAAGCGTTTTTTCCCTGCACACACCCAGACAGAACGCGCCCAAGAGGGCCGGTTCCGAGCAAGGGGTAGGGGCGCGGGCTGATTAATTTAGTACTGGGCAGTTGGGAAAGTGAGTCCGATTCCTCTGGTTCTGAAACATTCCCCCTAGGGGTCCAAAGGAAAAAACTCTCTGCTGCAAAGATGATACGACCAAGGTGTCGCGGTAAGCACTAGCGAAAGGGCCGCGAAGGTCGAGAGGCCACTCAGCTGGGCAAATCCGGAGCACGGAGAGAGATTCCAGCCCGTAGTTACCCTCTCCTTCGACCATTCGACCCGGACTCGGGGCGCCTCGGCACCCAGGAGCTCCTGGAGCCTAGACTGTCAGAGTAACCACACCCTGACCTTTGAGGGGCCGGGCTGCTGGGAGCTTCTAGCTTAGATGGAGATAATCCTCGGCAGCCATTCCCTATCCGCGAAAGTGTTCCTCGGGCTCCCAGAGACAGCTAAACCGAGATTTCCTTTCCCTGATAACACAGGGCAGAGAGAAAGGAAGGATAAAAGAAAATATTTTTTTTTTCAAAAGAAAGGGGAAAACTCTGACCCTCGGACTCCACAAGTTTTAGAAAGCGGGGCCAGAGCAAAGAGAGAGCAAAGCAAAGGTGTCATTTGAGGCTTCTGCAAGGAAAAATATGTTTTCCTTTTATGGATTTTGTAAAAGCATTGGTTTCTGACAAGTGCAAGGTACAAAAGGTTGTGGAATTTATTAATACATATTAAGAAGAATCAGGGCGATCAATAAAATTCTCATCTACATTCTTGGGCTCCTTGGTAATTTTCTTGCTTCTGAGGGTTTTTAAAGAGTTATACCCACTGTTGCCACAAACGGGAAGATATTTTATTAACAAATCAATCGAGACTTTGTAAAGGATAAGATTAATAGTTAAGATTTAGCATAATGGCGTTCGCTTTATGAATTATTGAAAATTATACTATTGATTTTTCCCCTCCACTACTAACCAAGAAGGTCAATTTTTGTTTTAACACAAATCGTCAAATATTAAAAGCTATACTTTTATCACAAGTTAAATTTTATAGTTTTGGGCAATCCCTAAAATTCTTTGACAATGTTTTGCTTGGACAAGAGGGGGAATGAGATGGGAGAATCTTAGTCTTCCGTTTCCTCTGGCGAGGGAAAGTTTTATAAAGAGGATATGGTCTGGGGTTGTGGTCCAGCTCATTAAAGAGCAACCACTGCCACCACCACCATGGAAACTAAGAGTTTTATGAGAAACTTGAACAACTTCCTCCCTCCTTCTCTGGTTGCAGGCGGCGGGCCGCCCTGCGGAAGCCGGGGCCTAAGGACAGCAGCGGGGAACTTTAACCTTGATTTCCAAAGACTTGCCCTGGACCAGGGGCCCTGCCTGTGTGCGGGAGCTGTCCTTCGGCCTTCCGGGGCCCCTTCCCTGATGGTCAAGAAAGTAAAACGGACCCGGAAACTGTGACCATGAACCAGTTCTCAGTCTGAGGAGACATCTGTGCTCTCTTCTTTTCCACTCACCCAGAAATGGACTGGACTTGGATTTCAGGCCCAGAGACTGAACTTGTGAATAAATCTGGTTTCCACCTCAACAGAACATCTTTGGGGTTCGATGCTCCTTAAGGCGCCTAAGCGTTTTGGGGGGAACCTAGTTGCTCCTTCACAAAAACATTTCACTTCCCCCCAAAAGTCCTTTGTCCCCTCCCTCCCCTAAAGGAATTTCTCCTGGCCTGATGAAAACAGGCATTGAACGGTATTTTCGGCCTTGGGACCGATTGGCTAGTCCCCTCTCAGTGCCCTCGCCCAAACAATAACCCCTTTTAAAAAACTCCACGGTGGCAATGAGACAGACCTTTTAAACCTTTACGCAGCTGTTCAAATACAACATCATTGTCAGGTTAAAAGCCTGCTGCCTCTAACTGCTCTGGCTGCTGCACCCCGGTGGTGAAGGCAGAGACTTAAACATTACCTTTCCACCGGGGTGGCTATGTTTAAGCTGGGGAGGGGTGTGAGGTGTTAAGTAAGGCATAGGAGAGAAAAAAATTTTTAAAACGTTTGCCTCCAGGTTGCTAAGATCCTGATCAAACCTAACAGCCACTGATTAGCGCCTCAAAATTTCCCTTTTTATATTGTCGAGATCAAATCCTGAGCTACAGCTAAACGTGCCCAGGGCCGGACAAAGTGCCCGCTGCACTCTCTGTTCTCGGCAGTAGCCCTGACGCCAGCTTGGCGTTTTAGCATTGTGTTGCCTTGTATCTCGGCCAGGAGAGCTGTCCAGAATTCTACTGCCCAATTTTTCTAATCCTAAGCAAGGAAGGGCTGTTCAATCTAATCAGGAATTTTATGCCCATCAAATGCCCTTTCATAATCTTTATTTATACACGAAGAAAACACCCAGTCTAAAAACAAGCAATTCCTTCCTGAACTGGTAAGTCTTCAGTGAGGTTGTAGAGGCAGTTCTGCCTGCTCTGTGTGGGGGTCTTTCTGTTTCAGTGCCCTAATGCTTCAAGCTCAAAGTCACCTCGTATTGGATTAGGGTTTAAAGAGATCTCCACTCAAAGACAGGAAAAAAATTGTGTTTGTTAATTTAAAAATGCAATCTATTCTCTCAAAATTCTATTTTTTTTCTCTTTTGAATTTCTGCCTTCAGACTTAGTCCTCAGAGGCAAATTTGTCAATATGTTAGATTTATAGAATTTAAATACTTGAGCAAAATGAAAATACTATAAGTGAGGACAGAAACTGTGCCTTAAGACCTTAGAACTGACACAAAGCAAACGGAAGGAAAAGGCAGTAGCTTTAAGGGCAACTTTTATTTTGCTCAGTGTTTAATGTAGTGGCTGGTATTTAAAAAAATCTTTAGATCATCTAGAGCAGTTAGCAATAATAATAAGTCAATATTGCATCGTAAAGGAGATGTATACCCATATTTGTAACAAGATGCCTGTCACCCTGGCACAGTTCTTTCCAGAGAAAATCTGAAAGGTCGCCTTAGCAAGAAATTAGCATTTGTAATAATTACTAATCATCATAATAAAGTGGTTTGCATTTGCACTCTCTTGTCTCCTTCGGGAGCGTGGGGTGGAGGCTCTGGGCCTAAGAGGATCTAAGGGTTCCTAGAGTCTCCCTAAATTAGACCTGAGCCGCCTCTGGATTCTGTCACTCTTTAGAGATAGGATGGATAGGGACAAATTCAAAGCTGCCTCCCCAGGACGCCCCTCTGGGTTGCACTGTGTACCATCGCACCAAGGGGAAAAGAAATCGAAGGGGCAACCGGGAGACTACCACCGACTCAGTAAAGGGGTCTACAGAGATGACCGAATGGGATAGAGAAGGGCCGAGTCTCTTTCTATTTACAGACACAAAAGACTCCTACTTGGCGCATTTTCTCTCTACTTCAGAATCTGAGAACTCGGCACCTCCGGATCGGTGGCCGCCGTCAAGGAGTCCCACGCACCCCAGCCGGCTCAAGAAGGGGAGGTTTTCAGCCCCCGAAGTTCCTGGTCCCATCCCCTGGCCTGTATTAGGCCCACGTTGGGCGGGCGCTGCCGGGAGAAATGACACTGCAGACCGCTCTGCAACCGTGGTCCGCCGGCGGCGGCCGCCAGCCAAGGCCAAGGGGCCCCGCACAACCAGATGCGCGGTAGATGGGGCCGCCTACAAAGGAACACAACGACATTTGGGGAGGGAGGTTTCACCCCACATAGACTAAAACCCGGGTTAGGCCCTAAGAAAGGACGCTTTACAAGAGCTAACCCGGACCGGCAGCAGGATAGGAGGACCCGGGTATCCGCGCGGGGAACATCCACGCCTCTCGCTGGCGCCTAGCCGGGGAGTCACGGCGCCCCAGCCTCCCTCAAGCCAAAGGCAGCTCCTGGAAGCCTGGGGAACTAGCGGACAGGAGGACCCTAAAGCCTGAGGTCTGGCGAATGGAGGGAGGGAGACAGAGGTCAATGAAAATTCCGGGGCCTACAGGCTCTTCTCAAGGAACTTAGGGGGTGAAAGGGATCCGCCACCCTCCCTTTGAGCCTCCCACGCGCCCGGGAGCCCCGTCTTCACACTTTTGGACCGCGGGAAAGGATGCAAGCGGAGGGGACACAGACATTTCCAGTGCCCAGGGCTTTGCAGGGACAGTGAATCTCAGGAGCGATTTTAACCGTTTGTGAGAGCCCAAAGCAAACTGCGCACCTCAAGGTCGGCGGGCAACCAGGAAAGGTGGCCCGGATTCCGTCAAGTACAATGCCAGGTTACTTCAAATGCATTCCCATTCACAACACTTTGAAATCCAAACGTCCTCGCAAAGAGTCTACTATCTCCAGAAACCGCATCAGTCCAGCCTGGCATCCGCACCCCAGCTTCTAGCCTCTCTGTCCCTTGGGTAGTCAGGGGTAGCACCAAGCCATGCATGGGCTGGAATCTTCAGCCCAGAACGACTCATGGAGTTTCAATTTATTTTTTCTAAGCACACACTCAGCTAAGTTGCCAACGCCCTAATCTGTTTTAAACAAAAGCCTTTTAATCATCCCAGCCGTTTGAAAGCTCACAAGATGCATGTTGTTTTGGGGAGATGGGAGGGACCTTATGTTTGTCACCACTCGCCACACTTAGACCAACATGAAAATAGACATTCCCCGGTTTAATTAACTCGCATTGGCTATGACGTATTTCAAACCACAGATATTTGTCTTTTAAAAGTATCTTCTCAACACCATAAGGTTATATACCAAGGTATTTTTTTTCTTTGCAGCGGCTTTATCTTTGAGGAGACAACGATTAGGGGAATCCCCTATTTCAGAAGACTGATTGCCTCTTTTTCTCTGTCTACAACTTCTCGCAATCATGGCTGCTTAGAACAAGGAGGCAGAAACACCTTAACTGCTGGCTGTTTCTAACGGGTGGGCCAAGATCCCTTATTAGAATCTAGTATTGGAAAATAAAGTACCAAAGGCTCTTGGCAAATAAGGTTTCTGGAACGTGAGCGCGCCCTCGTGTGGCTGTAGAGGTTCTTGCAAACGGAAAATAGTATTTCTCGCGTTCGCTTGGTGTATGCTGGCTGGCACACAGCTTGCTCATTTGCCGCAGTTAAAAGAAGAAAGATGAAGAAAGGAACCAACCAGTTTTAATCTCCCAGGAATATCTTACTATTAGGGCATTTACATGTAAACCACTGCCCAGATTATAAACAAAATAATCCTTTTCTGAGCGAAATAATTTGATTATCTGCTTTGTTTCTATTGCATCCTTTATCAAAAATTGAGAAATGTGTTAAAAACAGTATAAATATATTTTATTCTATATCTTAGAAAGTGCCAGAGTTTATTTGACAGGGTGGCAAATTGCTTTCAAGTGCTAAGGGTTGGTATAAGTCTGACGAGAACTTACTCTCTCAACCGCCTTTAAAAAAAAACTGCGGTTCTTCATGACAGCAAAGAGAAACTCTTTCTAAGAGCTCCCCAAATTCTCAGTACACCCTAACTCTACTAATAGTTCGTAGGCATCTTGATCTAACAAGTGTTTTTATTTATTTTTTCCTAAGAAGTCAATTGCTATTGAATTATTCTAATGTTTGGGGGGAAATTAAGGTTATTGATCCTGAAATTAGGAATTTTCTTAGATTTATGGTGAACCCCCAGTATGATTCTGTATGGTCATAAATATGTGTGAGGGTCTGGACGTGTGAGCATGGTATTATGAGAGTGGGTGGTGGCTGGAAATCACAGAAGAACTTTAAGGTGCCTAATTATTCAGAGAGGTTAAAGGTGATGACCTTGACATTTTGGAAGTTCAAAGGCATACACTTATGCACTTATGTTTTTCTTTACCCCCAAAAGCTTCAGCAATTAAAAAATTTATAATTCAAAAAGCACACTTCCTCAGGTGAGGCGTAGGGTGCTGTACACCTTAGGGATTTATATTTTGACTTTGGGTTTCTGAGAGGTTGAGAGTCATAAGACCCACTTCAGTCTTTTCAGAGAAGGAGAAGCTTTTCTCACTTCTCCAGTTTATTGCACGGTGCGGAAATCTCTTTTGGGCCCACCAGAAGGTGTATAATATAACCCAATTAAGCTGTTTAGAACTTTGGCTTTTATGGTGTTGTCTAGACAGTTCAAGGTTTTGTAAACAGCCTGGCTTGCTCCTGTGACATAAAGTGCAGGGCAACCCTCACCACATTCTTTAACTTAAAGGGATAAATGTGGTGAGAAGCAGTTGAGCAGCCCCTGGCCTTAGCTTGGGGGGGTGGTGGCTTACATTCTCTGCTTCACGCTCACTGTGACAGCAGAAGGACCCCAAGCTCCCTGTACCTCTTAACTCCCTTTTAACAAAACTTCCCGCCTCACACAGAGGGTTTTTCTTCTTTTAAGGAACTCTGGCTCTTTGACCTTCTTAAGAGATAATTTGGATCTTCAAATTAATTTAAAATTTTGGGTTTTTTTTCCTTTGTCTTTCCAAAAGTTCCAAGTTCATTAGACTAGGGGTGGGGATGAGGTGAGAATTTGCTCCTCAGACTCCTACTGCTTAAACCTTGTTGCCTGGAAAAAAAGGCAACCAGCATTGCTGGATCTCATCGCCAATTCAGAAATGTAACACTACCGTGTTTTTTAAAGCCAGTGTAGCCTAGAGGGGGTGTGAAGGAACAACTCCTATCACAGAGAGATTAAAAAGTGCTCCAGCGGGTATTCAGTTGCATGGGGAACAGGGTTCTGGTCACTAAGATAATCTGGTAAACTACTAAACTTTGTCAAACAGTAAAAATCCATGCAGTGTATTGAAGCTGTAACCTCCATTTGCTAGAAACCATTTATTCACACACAAAAAGACAGTGACTCATGCCCAAAGGTACATTTCCCAGAGTTTAAATAATCTGTGTTCACTGAGGGGGGAAGAAAGGGATTTCTTAAACTCAACACAAAACACCACTCCTTCCAGCCCCGTGGCCTAACTCCCTACAGATCCCGCCGCATCCACCAGGAGAAGAGGGACAACAGCACATTGGCGGTAAAATTGTAAAGGGACGATTGCATTTACCATTTTCCCCTTATTAGGATCCGCTCGGCCAAGTCCCCGGCCTCGTCCTCAGGCTGCAGTGGTCGCTGGGAGGTCCCGAGTTGACCGCGAGAAGGAATCGTGAAGTTCCACAGAGAAGAGGCGTCATTGAACCCAAGGACATTGGGCCTGCGGAGGGCAGGCTGGTGGGGAGCAGGGTGGGTGAGTGGGGCTCTGGGGAGGGGGCGCTTCTTGGAGCTCTCAAAATAAGGGGTTTCCAGTGAAATACTGCAGACGGTCTCTGTTCAGTTTCTTTTCTTTCATCCTGCGATTCTGGAACCAGATTTTGACTTGCCGGTCAGTGAGGTTGAGCATCCGAGAGAGTTGGAGTCTTTTCTCTTTGTTTATGTATACATTAAAGAAAAACTCGCGTTCCAGTTCGCGAATCTGGTACTTGGTGTAGGGACAGCGCTTTTTCCGGGACCTCTGGGGGGCCACTGCAAGGCAAAAAGACCAAGGGGTGAGAAAGGCTGCTGCTTGCCCCCACCCGCTCTGGCCACTGAGCTAGGGCCAGGCCTTGGCCGGGTTAGGGACGTCCCTTGCCGCCGTTGAAAGGCCCTGCCTGCGTCGTGGGGGATGATATATGGGCGGGCACAGGAGAGTGCGGGCGTGGACATGTGTTCACGCCCGGACACACACACACACACACACACACACACACACATCACATACGCACCACACACACACACACACACACACACACACACACACACACACACACACACTTCAGCCTGGTACTGAGATAGGAAAAAGAGGGCAAGGCAAGCTCTGCATTGGAACCCGAAGGAAGAGAGACAGGAGCGCGCCCACCGGGGGCATCTGCTCAACTCCAAGCAGAGCGTCAGCCAGACACTTGGATTAAGTCCAGTTCGAAGATCACCTACCCCCCTCCCTAAAAGGCAGGAGACTCCTCTGTTCCCACTCACCAATTGGCTCCAAACGTCCTTCTCTTCTCTAAGGTCCTCAACACCCCCCCCACGGCACACACACCCCCAAATAGAGGGAAAGCTCTCTAAAGCGATTAATGTCCTCTTCGAAGTCTACCTTAAGCCCACCTAAATTGGTTTCCTATCATAAACATGCTTTACAACGACCCGGGAAATCTTATAGGATGTATAAACCCCCTCGAATGCTTATAAAGTAGCACATAAAACGGCGCAAGCAGAGGGAGGTCCCCGCCGCACCCCCCTCCCCCGCCACCGCCCCGGGCCAGCCCCTCGGCCCGCGCCCGGCGCCTACCTGTGCCGCCGCTCTTCTCGGCCCCCGCCTCCCCCGGGGGGCCCTCGACTTCGCCACCGCCGCCTTCTGCGGCCCCCTTGGGCTCCGGACCGGGAGTCGCCTTGGCGCAGGGACTGCCCCCGCCACCACCAGCCCCGGCCTTGGGGTCGCCCTTGTCAGCGGCGCCCTCGGGCTGCGGCGGCGCGGGCGCAGGCTGGGGCTGCGGGCCGGCGAAGGGGGGACCTGGCGCCGCCTCGTAGAACTGATCAAAGCCCTGGGGCAGGATGCCGTTGCGACCCACGGCGCTGTAGAAGTTGGAGGCGGCTGTCGCGGGACCGTGCGGCGGCCCGGGAGCGCCACACACCGGCTCGGGAGCCTTGAAGAGCACGTCTGGCCGGCGGCCGCCTGGCGGGAGCAGATCCCGCTGCATGGCCGCTTCCTCGGCCGCTGCTGCAGCCGCCGCTGCCGCCGCCGCCGCGGCGTAGTAGGGAGCGTATCCCCCGGAGCCCCCGCCACCCCCGCCGGGGCCGCCCCCGCCGCCGCCCCCCGCGCCGCCACCGCCGCCGCCTCGGTATGGCCACTTGGCGCGCTCCAGGCCGTAGTCGCGAAAGGCCACCTCCCGCACGGGCTGGACGTGCGGCGCCAGGTTGGACGAGTAAGGGAAAGTCATCTGGCAGGAGGAAGGCTGCGAAAGGAACGACGGCTTGCTGGCGAAGTCCGACGGGGCCACGTAGTAGGCGCAGCCCGGCAGGTACATGCTGGCTGCGCTCGGGCCGCACTCGTCAAAGTCGTTCATGGCTGCGCGGCGTGCACGCCGGCAAGCCTCGGGCCGCTCCCCGCGCTTCCAACCTGAGCCATCGATTGCACAAGAGGCTTGGGCCAGGATCAACTAAGCAAAAATCCCCACCGGGCGCTGACGTGCAATTCATCTTGATTGATTCTGGTGGTAATTATGTCACGTGACGCCATGGAGAGAAATGTCCTTATATCTATATCAGCACTCGCCAACACGCCCCGGGACGGCTCCTGGCGCCGAGACGCGCGCACGCAGGGGGCGGATCGGCCTCCAGCTCCTGCCAACTCTCCCAGGGCACTCCCTGACCAGGCTGCGCTGCAGGCCGGTCACCTGCGCGCCGCCGGCGGCTGCCACCGCTGGGCGCATCTGCTGCCACCGGACTGGGCCGCCCGCCCGCCTTAGCCCGCCCGCGCTGCTTTAAGTACCCGGACCTAGGCCGGAGGGGAGGAGGAGGGAGGGAGAAGGAGGGGGAGGAAGGGGGAAGGGAGAGCTGCGGAGAGAGGTGGGGGGAGCCCCGGCCCTGGCACTGGGGACTAGGTGTGAGGGTGTGAGGTTCCCACCCCCCACCTTTCCTGCAACCGCTCCCTCCCCCGCGACGCAGTCACCCTCTGTAGCTCACCGGCTGGGAGCTTGTTGCTTCTTGTTCAAGGGGCGTAATTGCGACACTCTCTAGGGCGCTGAGAGCCCTGATTTACATATTTCTCTGAGGAGTGCGTTCCGGCTGGCAGAGATTTGACTCTCTTGGGTTCTGACACCAGGGACAAGTGTGCAGACCCTGGAAAAACGACTCCCGGGCGCTAGCCTTGGCCTGGGCCTCGGTGCCTACTAGACTCTTTCTCTTCCAGATTTTTCGCTCCGTTCCCGTCCCTCCTTTCTTTCTCAATCTTCACTTGTCTCCTTTCTCTCTCCTGTCTTCCTCTTTTTTCCTTTCATCGTCTCCGTCTCGACCCGCTTTTTCTCTTTTCCCCAGTCTTTCTCAGTACCCTCATCCTCTTTACTCTAGCCCCTTCCTCTCCTCTGCGCTCTCTCTCTCTCTCTCTCTCTCTCTCTCTCTCTCTCTCTCTCTCTCTCTCTCTCTCTCTCTCTCTTTCCCCGCCAACTTAGACACCCGGAGGTCCGGGCTTTCTCGCTTTCCTTAAAGCTCGGGGGGCCTTAAGAACAAAAGGAAGTGAAGCCCTACCCTCACGGCACAAGGGCCCTTCCTACTCACCGTCCACAGACAAACCCTCGGTGCTCCAGCCTTCCTCACCCCCTTCAGTGTTCAGGTCCCTCCGACCTTTCACCATATTGGAGCCCCACTAAGGCCTGAGCAACCCCAAGACTCCTCTGGAGCCTTTGGGTTTGCTGGTCACAACTCCCTGGGAGGTCGATTGACTCTCCGAGGACTCTCCCTCCATCCCCGCCGGAGTCTATCACCACCTGGCTCCGACTTAGACTTTTCAGGCCCCCATCCACTTGCTCCAAGGCCTTGCTCTCTTTGGGCTGCAGCAACCCTCCGAGTCCTGGAGTCCAGAAGAGGCCTGGGCTCCCACTTCCAGCTTACCAGGCCCTTAGTCTTTCCCCCAAATCCAAATCCCAGCACCAAAGGCAGCAGCTCATCTGGTTCCTCAGTAGTCCTCTCCCCAGGAACCCCCCCCCCCCCGCATAGAGGCCGGGCTTCAGCCTTGTGCCCTGGCTAGGCAGCTCTGGCTGTGTGCTGGTTCCTTCCCTCCCCCAGGCCGCTGCAGTTCGGGTCCAGTGCTTTCTGCCCACCAAGCCGACTGCCAGAGAAAAGGCGGGTGATCTGAGTTAATATCTATTTTCTAGTCGATGTTGCCCCTTCCTCTTTTTCTCCTCCCTCCCTCCTTTCTCCATTCCTCTCTTTCCTCTGTCCCCTCCCACGGCAGCTCCCCTCCCCTCAACATTGCGCAAACAGGTCTGTGGCAGTGATGGCTGAAGCTCACCAAGCTTTCTCTCACCTAGCTGTGCGTCCTATGTGACCCTCCCTGCATCTTCCACCCCCGCCTAGATTCCTGCTGGCACCATTATCCCAGCCCAGAGCGTTCCCCACATTTTTATCTGCCTCCCTATCTCCATCCTAGTCCCAAGTCTCTCCCTTTCTGACTCCTGGTCGACGCCCCTGGATCTGTCTCTTAAAATGGCTCCCCAGACACTGCACAGTGTTCCTGGGGTCGCCTAGGACGGAAGGTAGCGGCGGGACCCCTAGTCTTTGCATTTCTTGGGATGCAAAAAAAAATTTCCGCATCTTCCTTCTGCTCACCCCACCGAGTGGATTGCAAGGCACATCGTTACCCCTAAAGTGCAGTCGGCTGGCCGCCTAAAAGGGAAATGGAAAGGACGAACCATTCAAGTTCAACGACATGGCGACGGCAGCTCCGGCGGGAGCCGTTCTTAGGCAGGGGAGGGTGCGCCATCTGCAGCGGCGCGCTGGCGCTTTGGGGAAGGGTCGACACCCCCCCACACGCCTTAGCGTGCAAGTCGCCCCCACACAGCAACCAGTGCATACATTCCTGGCCCAAACCGCTTTACTGTTTAGCCCCAGCTGTCTCCACTTTGGTCCTCACCCCCCGAAAAACCAGGAAAATCCACAGCCTTTGGACCCTCGCGTTCCGCCGGAGAACCTACCGTGAAGATCCGGGCGTTGTGTCCTTGTCCTTGCTTACGCAGTCCTACCCGAAACACAAGGAGCACACACGGCCTTCGGGGCTCGGCCAGCAGCTCCGAGAACGACAGCTTTCTGCGCAGCGCGTAGACGCGATGCGGTAATTTTGAGCCACCCAAGATAAGACACTAACTTGACCTTAACTTTGTCAGGGCGCCCCTGGTATCTGGAGAACGTGAACAGACACTGTCTGGCAGCTCTCGTAAAAGCTGACTGGGGAAGGGATTCTGAGTCATTTCGTTTATTACCACTACAGTTCTGCAAGAAAGCTTTTCCTCCCTGCCAAACTTTAATTATTTATGCTCTTTTAGGAAAGGAAAGAAGAGAAAAGCAGGGGAGGTGGGGGGGAACACCCAGAGCCAGTCCCTTCCCTGCAGAGCCTAGGAAAAGATTTCTTGAGTGGAGGCTGGAAAACAAAAAAATGTGGGGAGATCACCTTTGTCCAAGAACGGTCGGACGGGCGGGCACTGTGCCCCCCACCACCACTGAGGGGAGTGGATGCAGCTGGGAGAGGCCAGGGATGGGGCACACCTCCCTCCCCCACCACCAGACATGAATATTTACAATGATTCTGGATTTCTCCTCCACTAGCTCGCGTCCAGGAAGCCTCCCTAGCCTGCCTCCCAACGGGAGAACCCTGGGGCCTTAAAAGCTTCCCCCTTTCGGCCTTCAGAGCTCTCAACGGATTGAACAGCAGGATAAACCGTTCATTTTAAAACCTCGTTCTTAGTCAAGAGGCCGCATGGACTGCTGCATTTCAGAAGAAGCATTTATCTTTCTACGAGGGAATATTGAGTAATCAGATTTCAGTATCATTCTTCTTTGGCATTTATTTCTCATCTTCGTTCCAATTTTCTGCCAGTACTTCAACTAGGGAAGGAGACACCGTGGTCTGATTTTGTGTGGACCAGTAAAGGGGATGCATTTGGAAAACACCGCTGGACCGACAGATAAATTTTATATTTAGGCTATTTTTCTTCTGGGACTGGCCTCTAGGAATATTCTCCTCCATCCCAGGCTAGAGAGAAGAATCGAGATGCTTTAGTGTCTATCCATCTAGAAAATAAGCCTGCACGTTTTGTTTTAAGGCCTGGGTATGAGTAAGTCTGGTTTCTTCTTCCTTTCTCAGCCCTCTGGACCCAAGGTCTCAGTACGGGGCGGGGGGGGGGGTCTGCCTTTGTTCAGTTGTTTTCGAAGAGAAAACCTTTCAATACAGACTCAGACTCCAGAAATCTGGCTCAGTACCACTCCCTCCCTGCCTAGTCAGATGGGGAAATCGTGTACAGGACCTTCATAACCTCTTCTTTCTTACCTTTCAATTGTTGTGTGCAAAATTTTTAATTGAAAAATATTTTATGTATAAATCAAATCTGTTTCCCAGGAAGGGGATTGGAACATTGACTATTTGGTATCAGTAGAGCACTGGTATTGGTTATTCTTTCTCTAGTTAGAAGCTAGTTTCTACCTCCGTGAGTTAGGAGCCTGGATTCAAAGGGATTAATATCAAGCAGGCCCTGGCTTTACTTGACTGGGCTCTAGGATCCAAAGGCATAGGGTGGAATTCCCAAGGGAGCCTGCAGAACTTCTGGTGCAATCACCTAGGGGGATCTTCCTAAGACTTAGCTTGGTCCTGAAAAGACTGACCAAAATTTGGCAGAGGGAGGTTTTGTTTTGAAATCTGAGGAGTCTCAGATTGTGACTCTACCCCTTCCCCCACCAAATAATAGCAAGCTTTCAAGTTTGAGAACTTAGGCTCTCAAAAAATGGAGAATCCTCAGTCTACAAACTCGGAGTTTTCTTTGTGTTTGAGATACACTCACATCTGCCCAAGGACTTTTCTCCTTTGGATAGTTCACACATATTCTGTCCACAGTTGTTTTTTCATATATATAACTGTTCCCTGACTGCCTCGGAAGCCATTTTCTCATTTAATGATCAGCAAACACCAGAGGTGAAACAACAAGCAGAGAAGAACAAAATGAATTTGGAGGCCTGTGAAACATTACAAAAGAATCTAAAGCATCTTTTAAAATGAACAACAGCCCTCTAACAATGTGACTGGGACCTGGGTATTTATTTTCACTATGCAGCTAATATATACAAGGAAATGTTATTTTACAAAATCAAAACAAAATATCCACAACAGCGGTTAGCATAGAAAATAATATTATTTAAAACACCAACTGAAGTCAGTTGGGGTGAGGCTCAAGGCTCCTTGTGAGGTGGCCTGCAAAGCCCAGGTCCTGGACCTCCACTAAAGAAAAGCCTTGGACTTTGGGGAGGAATCATGGGCCTTTAGGGTGTTGTGGATCTTGCTAGGGATTGGGGGTGGGGCTTAAAGCACAGAAGAGGAGGTAAAAATCTCTCTCTCTCTCTCTCTCTCTGTGGGGCATGGAATGTATTTACTGGGAATAAGGCTAGATGGATTCTGTAACTAATGTAGAACAATTCCATCAGAATTTCCATTCAGAAAACCTAGGCTCCTCAAGGTAAACCTGGTAGGACTCAGGGCCTTAAAAGCTTTACAAGAGCTGGCCACAAGTGTCTCCGAGAAAGGGTACAATGGCTGAGCTTTGATGGAATTGTTGGGTGGTGGAGAGGGTGGTGGGAGAAGTTTTGATTCCTTCTGCCTTTCAAGAGCAGCAGCCACAGGCTGAGGATCCGAGGCCTCTTCTCCCACCTGAGACTCCACAAGGAGGCATTTTGTTTGCTTGTTTGTCTTTTCTTGTGGTGACCCATTAAGGTAATTCAAGAAAGAAAGAATGTGGACACTTTCATCCATTCAAGAAGAAAGTCATAGTTACAGCATGAGAGGACAGAATCTCCTCCGCACTCGCTTGCTCCTCTTCCTTCCCTGTGCAGCCAAGCCTCAAAACAGGCCAGCACCTCCCCTCCTGCCACAGCTCAGTTCTAGGGGTCCAGTTACAGAGTGCATGGCCTTGGCTCAGGGATAGGTGAGCTTGGGGTAGGCGAATTCTGCCAGTCTTGTCTGGAGATTGTAATTTGTTCTGGAATCCCAGTTTCTCTCTGGTCTCTGAGAAGGACACCTTCTAGTATATTCTACTCAGCTGGAGAGCCTTTGTAGAGCTGAGATTCCAAAGGTATCCCCCCCCCATCCTTCAGGGCAGATGTGGGTTGTAGTGGAATCAGGCCCTTTCCTCCCTCCTGGCTTCATCACAAAAGGCCTTGCCGCAAAGGGGCTGGCGTTATCCACAGACCTAGCCACTGCAATGGGGTCTCAGGGCCTTTCTGTGTGCTCTTCTAGTCAGGGCTCTAGATAGCTCCTGTTAGACGCAGAAAGAGCTGGATAAAGAAAGAAAAAGAAAACTGACGGGTTGGAAACTGAGAAAAACCCAAATACAAGGATTCAATAGCAAGCCCTGGATGTAAACACCACAGATATCAAGGGCAGGTGACAGCCCCACGCTGAAAGCTTAAAGCCAGTGTTAGATTACAATTCCCAAACATCTCTTAGGAGGGTCTCAAAGAGAGCTGAAGGCGAAGGGACCCCACTGGCCTCATCTCCAAATCTCCTGCCTCTAGGGCTTCAGACTGAGCCAGAAGAGGGCAAGGACCAGCGGAAGAGCGGTAGGAAAATCCTCAGCCCCAGCCCCAGCACCTCCTCCACGGCCAGGCCTAGGTCCAAAAGGGCAGACTTGGCATGGCCGCCGCCCCGTGAGCGGCTAGTAGAGCGCCAGAGCCTGCTCGCGTTGCACCACGCGCTTCTTCTTCATGCGCCGGTTCTGGAACCAGATTTTGACCTGCTGGTCGCTGAGGTTCAGCCTGTTGGACAATTCCTTACGCTTCTGCCGATTGATGAATTCATTGACCAGGAATTCGTTCTCCAGCTCCGCAATCTGCTGCTTTGTATAAGGTTTCCTCTTCTTGCGGGCCCTCCCTGGGGCCGCCCCCCACGGCAGGCCTGAAACAGAGCCCCGACCCACGTCAGCCAGCTCAAATCAACTTCCCGCCCCACAGAGGTTTGCCACTGCTGGCAATTCTCCTCCCAGTACAACTGTCCCTGGCACCCCCCTCCCGTCCCTGCCCAAACTGGCTTGGGGAGCGTGGGCACCGTTTACCGTCGGGCAGCGAAGATCGCAGGCAAGAGGCCACCCCGGCCACTTGCACTGTCATGTTCAAGTTGAGCGAGCCCTTGGTGTCTTCCTTGAAGCTGGAGGCGCAGGGGCTCCCCTGGAGCAGGGTTGCAGAGCCTGGAACGGTCCGGCCCACACTAGCGTAGTCATACTTAATGCCTTTGAGAGCCGAGTGAGCCAGACTAGACTCGGGGGCGAAGGGAGGCCTAGTTCGGCTGCGTTCCTCTGATCCGGTGGCGGCATCAGGCGTATAGAACTTGACTTGTTCTTCGGGTCCATCCTTGGTGCCTGGAGCCTGCAGGCCAAGAGGCCCAGAGCCGGTCAAGTAGGGTTGAGAGAAACTTCCAAAGGCAGAGGCGGTGGCAGACTGCGCAGGGGCGCACGAAGCAGGCGTAGCGGCCCAAGGCAGCGCACCGCGAGGGTACGAAATGGGGGGAAGCGCGGCCAACTGACTGCCATTGGGCCGCAGGTTGGAAAAGTAGAACGAGTCCGGGGACTGCAAATTCAGAAGCGAGCCCACATAGCCAGCTCTGTAGAGACTGCGCTCACACATCTCCGACAAAGGGCCTGGGCTGTGCTCGCAACAGTATTTAGTTACAACCCGGAATAAGAGGCCCGGCTCAGAGGATTGGACGAAACTTTGCCTGCAGGTTCTTCAAAGCCGGTCATTTCAGCACCGCCTACATCCCCCGACCCGTCCCCACCCCCCCTTCAGGGTATTATGATAACACCCGCAAAGTTGGACTGCGAGGGCTAGGCTGCCAGCAGAGCCAAGGCACGCTGAGGGAAGGCGAAGCCCTTGAGAGTTTCCAGGCCTGTTTAGGAAAGCCGATGACATCGGGATGGGGGTACCTTTGCCCAAGTGTCTCTTGGGAGTTTTCCTGTCCTGGATTGGGTTTGCCAGCTCATTTCCCTCCAGCAGCCTGGGCCGGACTTGCTTCTTTCAACTTTAAGTTGCAATTCATACATTTTCCAGTAAGGATACCGCTGGACTTGACTGGAGAAGGTCTGGCAGGGCCACCGACTGTCCCTGGATCTGAGCAATGCCACTCCAAAGACCAACAATCCCTTTAGTAGAAAGAACCTCTCAGGAGGCCTCTGCCCAATGCGTTTGGCAGCAAGGACCCATTCAGTGCATGAGCCTGGAGTCCCAGGTCGCAGACAATACAGGAGGTTGAGAAAACAATGGAGGAAAGCGACACAAACCATTCCAGGCATTTGTTCTCAGGCACTATGCCTTTAGTGGTGTTATCCAGGACCCTCAACACTTCGAGGAGCCAAACTTGTGCAAAAGGTACATTCCTTTCATCTCCTGGATTCACCTTGGTGACAATTCATAAGCCAGAACTCCTAGATGTCCAGACAACCAGCTAGCTGCGTTCCTTATGTCGGTGCCTCAGGGCACACGGGAGGCTGCGGGTACACTGGCTGGGCAAACAGGGAAGCCCCGGAAGGGTAGCTGCTTCTTGGGTGCAGTAGTATATTTAACTCCCCCGAGGCAGGCCCTTCTGGGACTAAGCCTTTTCTCCCCCTCCACCCCGCCCCCAGACTGCGGGATGGACGCCCGTGCTAGCCTGCAGCAGAACCCTCGGTCCCTGAGCCAAGCTGGAATTGGTTAGGCCCTTAGCTCTGGCAAAGAGACCACACAGGCGCCGCTGGAGGGCAAGGCTGACCACCTCGCTGAGACTTTATTGTGTGAGTTATGGCGACCAATTGGGTGGCTCTCAGGACGCAATCGGCCTCTTCCTCCGGCGGGGGTGGGGTTGGTGTGTGGGTGTGTGGGGGCGATAGGGTGGGGGTGGGGGGAAGTCTAGGGCTCTTCAGGGCACTATTAATTCCCTCCGTCTCAGGCATTGGGACAAGCTTGCCACTCTCTGTTCTTTCCTGGGAGGTGGGAGAAGGCATAAGTTTCAACTCCGATTTTAGAGGCCCAGGGGAACCCAAGCCCTAGGTATCCGATAGTTCTCATTTCGTAAGAATTATCCTTTCTTTACTGGAGAGTCCTTGGCCTGAAATTTCGGTTTTAAGAATCCCAGCCCTCTCAGCGCCTCTGCCTAATGCACAGAGAGATTCCTAGGTGTCACAGGTCTTAGAGTGCATCTTTAGGGCTCTGGCTGCTCTGGAGTTCTGTCTGCCTCTCAGAACTAAATACAGAAAGGGGCTAAGTGATGAGCCAGGAAAGATAAGAAAGCCCGATTCTCTTTCTCTCTCTCTCTCTCTCTCTCTCTCTCTCTCTCTCTCTCTCTCTCTCTCTCTCCTCCTTCTCCTCCATCTCCTCCTCTTTCTCCTCCTTCTTCTCCATCTCCTCTCCGTCTTCCCCACTTCATCCCCCGAGTTTATAACTTCCGAGGTCTTGTAGGGAAAGGGCTTTTCGAGAAGCTGGTGACTGAAGCTGAAAGCTGGAGACCCGGAGGGAAGGTGCACGGTGGGAAAGAGGCTTGACTGAGAAAAAGCATCTGGCTGAGGACCCGAATGGCAAACTCTGCCAATGTCGCCGAACGCCCAGGAGATGGCGAGCGTGCTCCACGCCTGGAGAGGCGCCGCCGCACGGTCAAGATCAACAGTGAAGGGCGGTAGGGCCGGTTTGGGGTCGCCAGCGCTGGCGGTCATGGCCCGCTGCCAAGGCGCTACGGACAGTCTTGGAAAGCCCGAATTGTAGCAGCAGCTGACCCAGACAGCCGAGTCAAGGGACCTGACGCGAGGAAGCCTTGTGGCCGCGTTTTTTGTTTGACCTTCAGCCTCTGTCCCAACGCCCTTTTCACCCCTGGAATCACGAATCATCTGCCGATCTTGGTACCCACCCCAATCGCTAATAAAACGCCAAGTTTCTGAGCAGCTCTCAGATGCTAACTGAAGAAAAAACCTTTCTCCAAATTCCCTTGGCCTTCCGGGCTCCCCACGGGCCTCGCTTCCAGGGCCTCAGCCACTTACCCCTTGCTCTCCTCCTCCCGCAATCCCGAATATAAAAGGCACACATATAAATAACAAAGCCTTCATCTGTTCCTCATTTAGCCATCAATCCAAATACCACCAGAGAGCATTTGAGCGCAGTTTTAATCTTCAGCAAACCCCATTTCTCTGAGGCTCAGCGAAACTGACGTGTAACTGCAGATGAAAGGGAAACCTCGAGGCAATTCCCTCGACCCGATACAGGAAACCTGAGAAACGGACCTGAGAGATGAAGTGTGGCCTGGGAGACTAGAGCCTACAAAAAAGAAATGAGGGGGCCGGGAGAACGGTGGTTGGAAGAAAGCTAAAGTCCCCCCCCCCTTATTTTCTTGATGAAACACATCTTGTGAGCAAAATAGCGAAGATATTAAGTGATGCTTCCCTAAGTGTGACCTCCGGGATGATGTGACCCGCCCCCCCTTTTCAGAGGTTTGTCCTCCGTAGATTGAACTACACTCTGTATTTATATTTGTCTATCTCTGCCAGTATCTCCTCCTCTATAAACGAAGTTGGCCCCTGAAGTTGTAGTAAAATGTGAAACAAGCCAAGTTGGATCTGAGAAAACGAAAGTACTTCCCAACCTTAAGCCCCTGTGTTTTCTCCCCACAGCCCTGAAAGAGCCCTCCCTACCACAGGAATTTACATACTGTGTGAGCTTTTAAAAATCTGTTTAACTAACTTTCGCCTCTGAAAGTTAGCTCCTGCTAGGTTGTAGTGGTAAAAAGAAGGAACCCCGTGTTTTTGTGACCATTGCCCTGGGTGGCAAAGAGAACTTAAAAAAATTCCCGATGCCTAAAACTTGTATCTAGCTGTTAAGATATACAATAGTGATTTCAGGTGTCAATTGCTGCCTGCATAATGGGGTATCAGAAATGTTTCTGTTTTGATTGCCAAAAATGGATATGGCTTTCTCAAATTTCTGGATCTTCCTAGTGAAGATATTTATAATGGACCCTTTTTCAGGTCCCAAACGTCCTAGTGAGTTTGCCTCTATCCAAGCTCCCACATTCACATTGATTAAAAAATAAATAAAATTGGTAAATGAACTGATAATATTGAAAGAAATAAAATTTATTGATTTTAATGAGTTGGTCTGATTTAAAAAATGATCATTGTAGACAGATGATATCCTCATTTTAAAACATCACTATTTGTGTTAGAGGAAGGTGGGCAGAAATAGGACATGGAAGTTTCAGAGACCAGAACTGGTGGTGTTTCCTTCATCTACAGATGCTGAGGACAGCACGGTTTTATAATAAATAAGAACAGTTTCGAGAGACTTCACAGCCTTGAAAACCACAAATGTATGAAGACTCAGTGGAAACAGAGAGTTCTTTTTATTTATATCTCCCTAGGAGTAAAAAGTGATTTTTTTAAAATGCTCGAAGCACTGCTCACACACATTGCATCTACAGAAACAATTTCTCAGTCGCATAAACATGCAACATTTTGAAAGTAGTTCAGCATCACTTTCAGAAGTGTCTTTTTTCTTGCTGGTCCTTAGAGCTCAATATTTTAAAAATGTGTTAGATGTTTTAAAGCTCTGGGAGACCCATGCATTCAGACAATTAACTTCTTCATTAGAATCTGGGTAGAAGTTCCCACCCATGGCCGCACTGGCTCAGTCTCTTTCCAAGGATTGAGGAGATGGGCCTCAGTTCCATTCCCACAGGCCCAAGGAAAGCAGTGAATTTATACCATCTAGGAGACATGCTGCCAACTGTAGGTATTTAAATAGCTGCTTCTAGAGTTGGAGAAATGAAGGCATTCAAGAGGGCATACTGTTTCCAGATTAAAAGATTACAGCTACAAGGCACGCTACAAACACAAAACATCAAATGAGATTGCCAAAGATAGGGAAGACTGTCTTCATTTCAATATTAATAAGGTAGGTGCTTTTAAAGCCATCACCGGCCTTCAATCTCCAAGCTTCAGACTCTACCGGTGACCCTGCTTCATTGAGTGCCTGGAGCTGTTTCCACTTGCCTGGGGGCAACTTCTGAGAGTTAATGATTCAATTACACAATCACAGGGTAGGAAAGGCTGAAAACAATTCTGGCCTAATGGATTATGAGCATAGGCAGTGCTGGAAATGCATACAAAGTCCTATTAAAAAAATAAACCCCTAAATCCAACGGGTACTTCTAAAATTCATTTTGGGGGGATTATTAAAAAATAATTCAAGTTTTCTTTTTATACTGGCCTGGAGGGAGAAACAATGTTTTAAAAAAAAATCCTAAAAACAAGCCTAGACAAGAAAAAAACCAATAAGCAAGAAAGAAGCAGAATTACAAAGTCAGAGTGCATCAAAAAGTTTTAGAGCCAGATGAAGGGAGAGAGAGAGAGGGAGAGAGAAAGAGAGAGAGAGAGAGAGACAATTCACAATGTCTGCCATCCTAGGCAGGGAAGGGGGAAATTAAATACATTTTCAAGTCTTTCCAAAGGTATTTTTGGAGACAACTGAAAACATTTACACTGTCTGTGGCCAGCCTGGCCCATATCAGGAGACAGTATCTTTGAGCTTGGAGACGATTTTCTTGTCTTTCACTCTTCGATTCTGAAACCAAATGGTTACTTGTCTCTCAGATAGGTTCGTGGCAGCCGAGATCCGCCGCCTCTTGTCCTTGTTAATGAACTTGTTAATGGCGTACTCGTTCTCCAGTTCTTTGAGCTGCAGTTTGGTGTAAGGTACCCTTTTCTTCCTTCCCCGTCTGTAGACACACATGTCGGGCTGATTTAAAGCCACATCCCCTGGCACAAACAACAGCATGGGAAAAATTAGACTGCGATACTTAAGGTACCTAAAGCTTCGAATTGTGTTAGGTGAATGTATCTGTGGTGTATGCATTAGTACTGGGCAGGGGCAGAGAATAAAAAAAATGAGATTGTTTATACTTTATTATTATTTACATAGACATATTATTTACACATTATTAAAGAAAGACTATTTGCACTTCAAGACAAAGGCTAATTTGATGGATCATCACGGTTTTTCAAACCGGCATTTTAACAAGCCTGGGATTTTACGGTCTGGTTATTGGGGAAAGCTCACAAGGGCAGTTTCTGCAATTGCCAGTTGCATACACACACACACACACACACACACACACACACTTCAGATCTTTTACTCAAGCTTTAATTTCTGTTCCTGTGTTTGGGGATTTATGGGCCCTCAGCTTTAGTGGTCATTGGAACCCCACTTGAAAAAGTGGGGGCTCAACTTTGACACCGTTTAGGAAAAAAAGCCTCTTGAGTAAGGAGGTTGAGAAAGGGAGAGGGGAAGGGAGGGAGGGGAGAAAGGGAGGGAAGGAGAGAGAAGCAAAGGTAACTAAAGATCTTGAACTAGAGGGCAAAGCACCTTGCTGCACGGGGAAGGAAAAAATTGCAGAGGCGGTTTTAATTGGGAAAGTTACAGATTACAGAAACTAGACAAACTTTTCTAGTGTGTTAAACCCGGTCGGGTCCGTAGGGGCTTTTCTTTTCTTCCTCCTCCCCCGCACCCCGCCCCATAGTGTTCTTCTCTTTTCTACGTTGCTCCTACCTGGAAAGGACGATTTCCAAAAATGGGACCCCTGTGGCTGGTCCTTGGCACAGTACACCTGGCTGTTCCACCCGTTGGCTAGCGTCCAGGACTGGTAGCCCTCCATGGAGATGTACGCCTCGTGCCGAGGTTCCCCGGATCCAAAAGTGGACACCATGTCGATATACCCAGGCACGTGCTGATAGGGACTTGTGTAGCCCTGGTAGAAGGACACTTCCTTGGCTCGCGCGGGCACCTCGTTGGTCGGTACGCTGCTGCTCGCCAGGCCCGACACGTCCATGTACTTCTCCACCGGGAAACCTCCGAGAGAGGCGTGCGGCGACGACTTGAGAGCATTCTGTTGTAAGCCCACACCGTGCGACATGCGGCAGCTGTAGTAGCCGTTGCCGAAGTGGTAGCCGTAGCCCAGCGCCGGAGCGCCCGGGGGTGCTGCAGCGGTCGCGGCGGCCGCTGGAGCAGGACACTCTTTAGCCACCGGAGCCTCGGGGCGAGTGGCGATCACAGCCGAGGATGACGACGACGAGGAGGAGCCTGTGCGCTCAGAGGTCCCCGGGTACGCGAAGCTGGAGGCCGCCGCGGCCGCTGCAGCTGCTGCCGCCGCTGCCGCCGCCGCGCGTCCGGAATGTGTCCCCGCGAACACCGGCGCCGACAGGAAGCCGCGACACTGGCCCGGCGCCGCCACAGAGGACGAGGAGGAGGCCGGCGCCGCCCCAGCGGCCCCGCCGTCCGCCCGCAGCCCGTCCATGTCCCAAGTCCCCGAGCGGCTCATGGCCCGGCCTGGCCCGGCCCAGGCCCCGGCTTCGGCCCCGCGCAGGACACCATGGCGCACCGCGCCTCCTCCCTCCTTGCTGTGCTCCGCGCCGCGCTCGCACCCGCCCTCTCCTTCCCGTCCTCTCTCCCTCCGCGAGCCTCCCGCCTCCTGTCCGCCCGCCCGCCCTCCAACAGGTTAGCTCATCGCGGGACGTTTATAAAAACGAAGTTCAGGTTGGGAGGGGGCCTGGGCCGGTCGGGGGGCCGCCTCCCGCCCCGAGGGCGCCGGCCGGGGACCGTGCCATTGGCTGCTCCCGGCCACGTGGGGGTGGGGGCGCGGGCGAGCCAGGCTCCCAGCCGGGATCTGGCTGGACCCACCCACAGGGCCCCCCACCCCTCCTCAGCCCTTTGGGAGGCCCACCCCCCATTCCCGTCACCCCCCCCCCCGATCCAGGAGTTTACTCTGCAGCCACCCCCTCGAGTTGATTGCGCGACGGCCCATCTCAGGCCTGTCTGCAAGGCGGGCGCCGAGGCCTGCGCCTCATCTCCACAACCGCTGTTTTTGCCACCTCTCTTCGGCTCCTCGAGCTACACACCAAAATGAGGGTGGAGGACAGAGGTGGTCAGATGACGTGAAGACAGAGCAATCCTGTTTTTTGTTGTTGTTGGTTTTGTTTTTTAACAAAACCTGTTGCTTACTTAATCTTTCGTTAGTCTATCTCTACACCCTAAATTCGAGACAGCTCAGTTTTCTTACCTTGAACTTACCTAAAGGGTAAAAGCACAAAGATCAGTCCGAGCAGAGTCTTGCTATACAGACACCACCAGGCCACAAACCACTCTCGAATCGCCCTCGAGGCGCACCAGAGACTTGAAACTCACCTCATAGTCGCAAGCTGGACAGTCTCGGCGGGCGCAACTAGGAAGTTTATGGATGCCAGCTCCACATCTCTCACCTCCGGGCAGCCGGGAGTCACTAAGAAGGCTGGCCTCTTCCTGGGCCCGCAGAAGACTTCGTGACCAGAGCGGGAGGAGAAAGCCACTCAGACTGCCGCGAATCCTCTGCGCCTTGCCCACAGCCTACCGGCCTCCAGCATTTTGCAGCCACCACCCACCCCCGCCCGTTACTCATACCAATTAATTGAAAACTTCACTTTCCCAGGGACCTTTGTTTCGCTTCCTTTCCCAGGCTGCCAACTGCAGAGAATTGAGTGTGCCAAGTTAAAAGGACTTTTTTCCCCCAAGTAAAGACGGGGCTGGCGATAGAAGCCGCCCAGAATGCCTAGGTCCGACTTCACAGGGATAGCGTTCGCTCTCATGGCAGTATGGGAGCAGCTAATCCAACTTTGGGGGTGTATCTGCTACAGCTCTAATCCCCACCCCACCCCCAGTCCCAGTCATTCTTCTGCCCCAGAGTTCCAGCATAACTATCCTAGGATCTTAACCACTTAAGGGTCGCCCTTGTGAGTCCTGAGTTGAATCTAGGTCTCCTGGGAGCAATACTAGACTTGGTGAAGTCAAAAGTGCTGGGTGGGTGTACGAGCCTCAAAGTGAGCCACTTGGGTGCTGTTCTATGGACCTTCCAGACCAGTTTACCTGTTAAGAAAATCACTCCTTTAAACGTGTGGTACTGGGACCAGCTCGTCACCCAGCGCCATTGCCCTCTGATTGAAGGCTCTGAGGAAGAAGAAGAGAAAGAGTGAGCAGGTCGTCCTGGGCCTGGTCTGGTCTGACCTTGCGGGGTGGGCTGATGGCTTTGGGACTGTTGACACGAAAAACACAGTAACCATAAAAGGCTCAAATAAAGGGGGAAAGTTATGAGAGAGGTACTAGAAGAGAGAAGTAAGAGAATTTGTTTGACTTTTAAAAGTCTTAGACACGTTCATGGTCAAATTCAAATCCGGAGAGTCTCTCCAGGGCTTTGCGGATCTGTGATGAGCAGCCATTTGTTGATCCGGATAGTTTTGATTACTTGAGAGAAGGCAAAAGTTGGTAACGGAGGCTGGATTGCATTTAAGGGTCAGGTAGTGAAGTTGCTGAGTTTTTGAAAGAGATTAGCAATTAAATGTTTTACTTTCCCCTGTTTTCCTTTCTGTTATTCAGAGAGAGAGAACAACGTGGGAGATCTTGGTATTTCTCCCCATGGCTTCAAACATTTGCTGAAACATTTTAAAATACAACGAAATAAACAGAAATAACTGGAACCAACAGTCTTTTAGTCTCCTAAAACTCAATATTTTAGTGATTTTGTGCTCTTTGGACTTTGGTACTATCTGCATATACTCTGGCTAATACATTTAATAAACATTTTATCTTTAAAACAAAGATAAAAAGATAGAAAGAAGAGTTTGTCACCTTCTGTGACTCCAGTTCACACATCAACCTTGGCTTATTTTTTTCTTGCAAGAAATTAAGTTGCACTCAAATGGGAGGAAAATTGGGATTAATACCCAGTTTGAAACCTCTCAATATGGCCTTATTCCCAATAATGTTCTGTGGTGCCATTATAGAACTTGGGGTTTCTTTGCCAATTTCAAAGGTTACTTAGAAATAGAGGAAGTTTTGATTAATGCACTTTGCCCTTTGCTATCCTGGGGTTTTCTGTGACTTCAACAAAGTTAAGTGTTAAGTATGCAGGAGGAGCAGGTTATACCCGGAAAAGGGCTCTTAGAAGCTGCATAGGTAGAACCCCAAATCCCTAGCACCCCAGGGAAGTTTCTGCTATTGGGCCATGCTGAGGTTTACTGCTAGGCAATGCCAGGATTGCTTTGTAGATGAACTAGTAAGGTTCTTAGTTTATAAGATGATAGACAGGTATGGAGGAGGATTCTGAGGTTAAATGGGGAGAAATATTTTCAGTTTAGCTTGTGTATCTTGTGTCCAAATTGTATTTAAGTTAAAATTTAATTGTAATCCTTTATTTTCTTTCATTTTTGAGACACAGATCCACTCTTTAGCCTAGACTGGCTCAAAATTCCAAAAGGGGTGGGATTACAGGTGTGAGCCACTATGCCGGCTTTATAATCATTTTCGTCAGATGTCCAAGAGCAGAGGGTGAGCCCATATTTGTGTGGGGGTGTATCACAGCAAAAATTTAACACAAGAAACAGGTTTTGTTAAGCAAAAGAGTTTTGCAATGACAAGTGTCTCTAAATACTCACCTATTGCTCTGTGAAAAGTTTTGGATATGTTTCCTGATTTGGGTGAAAACTCGTGCTGTCTTTTGTTGCTCCAAGTGCTCCTTTACTCTTCTTTCTCCTTCACTTGCTCCTAACCCTTCTTTTCCTCCTGAAGATGGAATTTCAACAATTCCTTTAGAGAATTTTAATCTGTTCTGGAGTCATAGCCTCTATTCTTTCTTGAAGATTTTTACAAATTGTACGTCTATTTAGGGATGGAAAATGTATGGATACAGGCTAGCATTTAGACTTATTGAAGTGTCCTGCTTACCAACATAGCAATGAGCTCAATTAACCACATAATTGCTGCCTATTTCAACCAGGGCGGTAGGGTCTTGTCAGAACAAGGTTGTGGGAGAGTCCTTTGAAAGTATTTACCTTGATGGTCACAACCAGGAAATACAGGATACTCTGTAAGTTAACTTTTGAGAAACCAAAGATTTAGTAGAAAAAGTCTCAATTCAGAAACAAAGTCTTCCGTTGAGTAGAACTGGTTGCTTAGTGTTCTTAACCATGACTGTCTGCTGACGCTGCAGCTTATTTTCCCTCTCCAGCTAATAACCCACTTCACTCAGGCTGGGGGAAAAACAAAAGAGCAAACAAAGTACGAAGTAAAACCCGAACAAAAAACCTCTGATGTAGACAAGGGGTTTTAGCAACAATCAGAAAATGGAATCCTGTGTTTGGGGCATTAGCTGTATCTCGAGGTGGAATCCTTTTGGGTTTAGAAACAGAATTAGTCTCTATTAAAGGAAAATCTCATGCAACAACAAAGACCTTCTCCATATACCACGTGATTCTTTAAAAATTCCAAGGTTGCTTCCGATAGAACAGCAGGCCCTTATTTGAGATGGAGAGAACTCCCCTAGCCTTGGACGGTAGGAAACAGGGGGGAGCGTCTTCCCTGCCAAAGAAACACTGAGTTTTACCGCCGTGGAGGCTCTCGGAAGATAGGGCCAGAGCTGGAGGACCGAATAACTTCCTGCTTTCTTTCTAAATAGAAGCAGATTGTAATTTGCTGTTTTATCTCACGTTTGAAAGTGTGAGTTTCTAGCAACACACTTTCCTAACTGACTAAATGCTGTCAGCAGTGAGGTCAAATAGAAGACTATCACCACTTCAAGCCATTCACATTCTCTATGGGCATTCCACGTTATGGGTAGCAGCAAGGCAAAGTTGGAAACCGCCTAAGCATGTAGGAGGAGCTTGAGAGGCTGAGGAAGGATGCCGGTGGAGGGACTTGGGATCCCTGAAAGGCGCCCGCAATTCCCCGCGCCTGGCGCTAGATGTCTCTGCAAGTTCTTGGGTCTCGTCTGATGGCACACAAACTCCAGGCAGGCGGCAAGTCTGAGCCGCCTTAGGGTCCAGAAAGAGAGTACCCACCCACATCCTCACCTGCAACCGTCCTAGGGTAGCCTGGAATTGCGGGGGGTGGGGGAGAGAAGGAAAACGGATGCAATCGGGCTGACTCAGGTGAGGCAGAGTGCTAGGGCTTGACTGTGAAGCAATGGAAACATGAAGTCGCTCTAGGGAAGGCAGGCTTGGTTACTCCAACCCTCACTCTCTCCTATAAATCGAAACCTGCCTGTGAGGACCGCACTTAGCCTAAAGAGAACACGCCGGGCCCACAGCGCAGACTCTGGAGGTGCTTGTATTCCTTTCACCACCGTCTGCAGTCCCAACTCTCCAGCGGGCTTGAGGCTCACATCAGCCTGAGAACTGGAGGCTCCTACTGACTGGAGCCCTCCTTCAGGAAGCCTAGAGCCGGCTCAGACCACCCCACTGTGCCGGCCTCTTGCAACCCCAGCTTTATTTTCGACACACCCTTCTGCAAATCTGCGGCAAAATTTTACCTGAAGTCACAGACCAAATGTTTAACAGTTCACTTGGGGGACCCGCTGCTTATAAGAAACAAATACTTAATTTGGAGGCCTAACCCCACCCCAGGAGAAAAAGAAAGACAGGAAGGAAGGAAGGAAGGAAGGGAGGGAGGGAAGAGTAGGATGAAGGGAGGGAGGGAGGGAGGGAAAGGAGGGAAGGAGAGAGAGAGAGAGGAAGCAAGAACAAGAAAAATAGGTTTTGTCCTTCATTTGTGTCGTTCTTTCCACTAAAGCTGTGCTTTTGGATAATATGGAGTAAGATTTTCCTGCACATCACCTCACTCCCCTATCTTCAAAATTCCTTTGAAGTCATGGGCATGTGTTTGTTTCTTGTGTAACTGGGTGGTCCTGTACTTTGGTGGTGGTAATTTGAAGACACCAAAGGCTGAAAACTGGGACAGTTTCTAGTCGCTGTGAAATGTTACTCTCCGATAAATGAAAAGTTACCGATGTCTTTCACTGTGAAAGTTTCCAAGTGTTCTTGTTGCAACAAAACATTCTAGAAATACATTATTAGTATTATTAAAAGGAGCAAAATAGCTTTGAAACCACTAGCGATCAAAGACGTCGGGGAGAAATGGTGTTTTCCAGTTTCTGAGGTCGGGCTTGGCCAACTTTTGGAACCAGAGGTGGCGAGTTCCCTAGAAGGGAAGAAATGCAAGACCCGCAGGCGAAAGAGGAAGGGGGTCATCTTCTTAGGCCGCTGAGGCTTCTGTGACTGAAAAGCAGCTCACAGCCGCGAGGAAAACAGATGGGGGCGCCAAATGACAGCCATAAAGGCTTCGGGAGGATTTCCGCCCAGGCTGAGCGACCACTTGCTGCCAGGGTCCTGGCCCCCCACGGAGCCTAGCCTAGACCAAAGAGTCTCTTATAGTCCTATGGGTAAGCAAGGATTGGGTAGCGGGACCCTTCCTCCCCGGGACACTGGAGCAGCGATGTCCAGGACCGGTGGAACTGGGCATCCTGGCTGAAAAGCCGGTGGGGTTGACTGCAGGACTGGGCTCCTATCGTGCGAACTGCCAATAGAGTAGCCTGCTTGAGGAGAATAGAGACGCCAGGGGTCGGATGACCTCTAGGGTAGTATAGACTACCCTAGCGAAAGGGGCAAAGGTGGATGCCGGATAAAGTTCTCAAATAGCGGCCATAGCCCACCAGACGAGTCTTCTTAGTCTGCGAGCCTGTCCAGTTTTCCACTCATGATTTGAAGAGGTGGGATTGACTTTCCCAGCAAAGCTTGCTTGTAGAAATAAGTTGGCGCCAAGGGGAAGAGGAGAGAAACTTTTGGCATTGACTATATATATGTGTACACATGTATATAAATATACTTCACACCTCAACTCCCCTTACATTCCTGACGCGCCCCCAACGGGTCCAAGGTTAAAAAGAAATCGCCAATGGACAGATGGGCAATTAGATTAGGGGCTTGCCCCTTAACACACCCCAACGTGCTGGGTGTGTCCCAAAGAGGGAAGGAGGGGGCCTAGGTTAGGGTTTGAGTTGGTGTTGCAACCAGGATGCAAAATCCGAGACCAGCGCCCAGCTTGCCAGGTTCTCCAGATTGCTTCGGAAGCTCACACGCTGTACCACTGAGCACTGTCTCCGTCCTCCGTGAACCTCGCCAGTGCGGGCGAATCTCTGCCTCAGGGGCAGCTGGAGAGCAAACCGGCACGACGCACCCAAGTCGGGCAGGGTGGGGCGCAAGCGCAGGAGATGAGAGGATTTGAGTGAAGATTGATCTTCCTTAAAATGGTTGCCACCGGCGTCATTATGACTATCAAAGTTATCGCCAAGAGGCTCAGCCTCCAGCCTCGGGCGGGCAGGAGAAGAGGCAAGGCTGGTCGGAGACTCTCTGCGCCCCCACCCAGCACCAGGAACACAAGGGGCCTCAGGTAAGGAGCTAGTGTGGAGAAGGGGAGCACGGAGATGTGGGGGAAGAGGGCAGCAGGAGGACCCCCCCACACTTTGACTCCTCCAAACCCAGTCGCCTTACCACAAATACCTCTATTTAGGAAGGGCGGGGTGGGGGGTTGGAGATGGCAATTTTAAAAAGTGGATTCGGATTGGCCCTTATGGTATGGTAAATCACGATTGTGTTTAAAGTTAGCTGTCGAATTCTACTATCAAACCGTCCAGTCTGGTTCATTTCCTCTAGGGGAAAAGCCGAGGGCAAAGCTTATCTATCAGTCCGATTATAAAACTAAAAATCTAGGGTCTTCGAGTTCAGAAGACAGTCTGAAAACAGTGGTAGAAAATCAGGGAAGGTGTAATGATTTCCGTTTGGAGGCACGGGCCCTATGTACCTCCCCAGCCACGTAGCAAGAAAGCATTTTCAAAAGTCCATAAGATATTCTCTCTCTCTCTCTCTCTCTCTCTCTCTCTCTCTCTCTCTCTCTCTCTGTCGGAGGGGAGCATTCAGACTGAGAGAAGAAGTAAGGAGAGAAAAAACTCAGAGTCCTATTTGTTAAATAAAATACTTATTATTAATATTTGGTTCTTAAAACAGAAAGATAAGTAATCCTGACAGGAGCAGGCACCAAGGTCTTCTTACGCAGCTCTTCCTGTATCCTCCCCCTTGCCCGCCCCCTTACGCCCCCAGCTTGTAAATGTTAAAACAAAACAAAACAAAAAAAAAAAAACTTCCCAAGGATCCACTCTGGAAAATCAAAGCATTATCTATTATTTAACACGTTATCTGTGTCCGTGGAAAAAATGAGGAAGGCACTGCATGATTAGGACCTAAGGGGCGACCCAGCAAACTGAGAGCGTAATGATGCCCCTAAATGAAGGGGGAAATGCGCCTTGGCTCTATTAATCAGACTGTCAATTTCACCCCCGAGGCCAAACCCCCGGGCGAGCAGAACTGGCTGGGAGCGGGCAAAGGACCGGAGCCTTCTTCCTCTCTTGTCGTGTCTTCTCGTCTCCTACCTGGATCTATTTGTCTGCTCTGAAGTCGCCTTCATTACCCACTGACAGGAGCGTGTATTTATTTGCTTATAAACCTGTTACAATAAATGATTATTCGGACGGCGTCATTCGTACCTTAATGACGAGCGGGCGCTACTTTTTGATGAATGACATCTCCGACTCGGAAGGATGTATGGGTCATTTTGACCAGTCATTCCCTCGCTCTGGCATCCCACAATTTTTCCGCCTCCCTCCAAAAGAGATAATAATATTTAGAGCCGCTTGCTGGGGCTGAATGAGAATCAGCCCTAGGCGCAGCCCATCATTAAGACGGGACAGCCAGGCCACTGTGACATTTTTTTAGAAAGCTGAGATGATGGAAAGAATAAGAAAAGAGATGATTCTGATGGAGAGAGGGCTCCATAGCCCTACTGCTAGCAAGAGGTTCTCCAATTTGTCCGATTCGGCTGGCAGTGCTGTGCTGGAGGCCTTGGAAAATTCGCAGCACCCGGCTCGCCTCAGTCCGCGCCTGCCGTCCGCTCCCCTGCACGGCGCTCTGGGAGACCTCCCCTCCAAGGGCAAATTCGAAATAGACACTTTGTTCAACCTGCAGCACCCGAGCAGCGAAAGCACCGTCTCCTCCGAAATCGCCTCCGCCACCGAGAGCCGCAAGAAGCCTGGTCATTATTCAGAGGCGGCCGCCGAGGCCGACATGAGCAGCGACGTGGAGGTGGGGTGCTCGGCACTGCGCTCCCCGGGCGGCCTGGGCGCCGCGCCGCTCAAGGAAAACAATGCCAAAGGTAACCGGGCAGCCCGCGGATTCTAGCCCCATCCTCCGAGCTCCCTCGCGGGTCCCGCCAGTTCTTTCCACACCTAGGCGGGTCTGTGACTTGCAACTAGAGTGCTGCACCAAGCTGGCAGGGGCAGGGGAGGGACGCATGCTGGGGACCGTACCCTCTGGTTCTGTTCTAGGAGCCTCCCAACGCAGCCCGCCCGGGCCTGTGGAGCCTAAGGAATCAGGCCCACTTGCCCAGGCTCCTGCCCTAATCGGAACAAATGTTTCCGCTTGCGGATCTAAGAGCTGAGGCGAGGCGACGCGGTTGCTCACTTGCTCTAGGGGAAAGGTGCACTGGGCAGGGGCTCCGAACTCTGTTGCCTCTGGACCCCCAGGGCCGGCTTGAGGGGGAACTCCTCTGGATAAATCTGAGATAGTCTGGCCCCGCACTTCGGCACCACCGCTTACAACAGCAGCAAAAAAGAGTTGAAAAGTAGACATCCCCTCCCCCTTTACAGACTCGGGTTTGAGCGACAGATGCTTTGAAAAGCTTAAGATATTTTAAACCTAAACGCTGTCAAAGAAAGGTTGGAGGCCGTCCTGTGGTTTCCAGACCATGTCAAACCCACAGCTTCTCAAACTGCGTCCGAGGTAGGCATTTTCCCTCGGCCAATTTTCCTACCGAGTGGAAATTTTCTAATTATTGAGAAAAGAACAACCCTCTTAAATTCCGTTTCTATTATTTGGTTACGAAGGGCTCCCCAAACTTCATTGATTCCATTAACGGCGGCAATTTGTAAGCCTGACAGACCCCATCAATTCTGACAGCGACTTTCCTTCCCGAAAGCACTTTTGCCACCAGTTAGCAACCCCAGCCCAGGGTTCTCTGCCCCTACAGCTACTCATGCTTTGTGGATTGTTTGCTTGCTAGGTTACGCGGAGAGTGGCTCAGTCGCGGGTACCACGACGTCGGCCTCCAGCTCGGGCCTCGCCAGTCTGCACGGAGGCGGCGGCGGCGGCAACAGCGGGGGTGCAGCGTTGGGTGGCTCCGGCTCCGGCTCCGGCGCCGATCAGGTGCGGCGATACCGTACGGCGTTCACCCGTGAACAGATCGCGCGCCTGGAGAAGGAGTTCTACCGGGAGAACTACGTGTCTCGGCCCCGCCGATGCGAGCTGGCCGCTGCTCTCAACCTGCCCGAAACCACTATCAAGGTATCGATTCTGGCGCGTGCCTGCTCAGGCCTCCCTCGGGACACCTGGTTGATGTGTTTCTTTTCCCCTCTTCTTTTCTGGGTGGCGAGAGTTAGCTGTGGAAATCCACCAGGGTTTGTCACCGAAGGAGTAGGTTTCTTTATTTCTCCTATGCGAATCCCAATTGGTTGGCGGGCCTGGCTGACCTGAGATGGCGGCCTGAATCGCAGGCCCATACTTCAGACCTCGCTCTGCTCAATTCTGCACAACCGCTGTCCAGGTGACCCCTAGCCTGTGCCCAAGGTCCTACTTTGCCCTAAGCGGCAAGGCGGGCTTGTTTTTGTTCCTCTGGTACAAACCCGAAGTGAAACTTTTCATTTGCTCCTGATCTTGGAGATTTATTTCTAACATTAATCGTTAACACCTGAAGAAAAGGTTACAGTATTTAATGAATCGATTGGATTGAGAATGTAGTTTCCTAAAGAATTTTTCTCTTGGGCAGCGGGAAACAACGAAATTGTCCTTGTTTATATGTGTATATGTATGTAGGTTATCAATTTTTATTATGCACGCAGAAGAGATGGCTGGGAACTAGGTAGGCTTGGTGAGCACTTGGCGGAGCGTTGGACTCTCTAGCAAAAGGAGCCACCCCACGGGATAAGAGATGGGTACAGAAGTCCTTCAGTTTGATCGGGGCTTTCTTTCATTTAGAGTTGTGACGAATGACGTCTTTATTCGATACTAGGCTAGGAGGGGTAGAAAAGTTCCCTTTCCAGGTTCTGGGTACATAGCTTTTTGCCACTCATTTAAAGCAAATGATTCCAACAAAATCATCCTTCCAATACCCTAATCGGACCCATACCCTAGGGAACGGTCCTTGCAGCTCCGAGGGCTCAAGACCTGGAGCCGCTGCCTCTCAGAAAAACTGGAGACAGCCTTTCTTCAAAGGCTGCCCGGAATCCCCGTGCAAATCCTGGGATTGACAGACCGGTGTTCACTGAGGCTGGGCACCGGTGGATGGGTAGACCGAGGGAGATAAAAGGTTGGTTTGGGAGGAGGGGAAAAAAAAAAGCAAGTGTAGAGTCAGAACCTGAGGAGTCGCATCAAACACAGAAGAGGAGATTCTTTTGGCTGTGGAGGGTGTGTTCTAGGAGGCCCGCAAGTTTCTGCGCACCTTGTCCCATCCGGGAGAGCAAGGGGATTGAGCCAGGGAAGTAGGCCAGGCTCCCCTGGGATCGGGGAAAGGGTTTGGGGACTGGAAATACCCAGCGCTCCCTAACCCGGGCGGTGGCGCGGCTGTCCCCGCAGGTGTGGTTCCAGAACCGGCGCATGAAAGACAAACGGCAGCGCCTGGCCATGTCGTGGCCGCATCCAGCGGACCCCAGCTTCTACACCTACATGATGACGCACGCGGCGGCCACCGGAAGCCTACCCTACCCTTTCCACTCGCACGTGCCGCTGCACTACTACCCGCACGTGGGCGTCACCGCGGCTGCAGCGGCGGCCGCAGCCTCGGGAGCTGCAGCGGCGGCGTCGTCGCCCTTCGCCACTTCCATCCGTCCTCTGGACACCTTCCGTGCGCTCTCGCATCCCTACTCGCGGCCCGAGCTGCTCTGCAGCTTCCGCCACCCCGGGCTCTACCAGGCTCCCGCCGCCGCCGCCGGGCTCAACAGCGCGGCGTCGGCGGCTGCTGCAGCGGCGGCTGCAGCTGCGGCGGCCTCCTCGGCGGCGGCGGCCGGGGCGCCCCCCAGCGGCAGCTCGGCGCCCTGCTCGTGCCTCAGTTGCCACAGCAGCCAGTCCGCAGCCGCCGCCGCCGCCGCCGCAGCCGCAGCGTTGGGCTCCCGGGGCGCCGGTGGCGGCGGCGGCGGCGGCGGCGGGGGAGCCGGGACGGCGGGCGCCTCGGACTTTGGCTGCAGCGCCGCCGCGCCGCGCTCCGAGAGCGGCTTCTTGCCCTACTCGGCCGCGGTGCTCAGCAAGACCGCAGTCAGCCCGCCCGACCAGAGGGACGAGGCGCCGCTCACCAGATAACTACGCCGCCGCCAGGGGCCGCGCCAGCCGCTCGGTGTGCGTCCCCTCGGGGGCCCGCCGCATGGCCCTCGGCTAGTGCTGCAGCTAGGGGGCGCCCCAGGGTACCGGAGGGCGAAAGAAATCTGCCCTAGTTGGGGGGCGGGGAGAAGCCGGCGCGAAGGCCTGGAGGGGTCCCCCCCCAAATGATGTCTATTTTTGTATCTCCGACCTAGCTGTTTCCCCACCCCCAACCCTACGCCTTCTAAATGTGGTTCCCGCTTTGTAGGTCCGGCTTTCCGCCGGTCTGGAGGCCTTGGTCTCCGGGAAGACAGCTCCCCGGGGCCAGTCAGACTCCAGGGTGTCCTGTCCCGGCTGATCACCCCCCGGGGCCGAGTCACCCGGGGGAGTGGCTAGAAGCAATGGGACACCGCGACAAAGAGAGACGGAGCTCTGTGTGTTAGTATGTGGGCGAGGGAGCGTCAACCCTCCCCCCACCCCCAGATTCATGCTGCTGCTCTTTTTCTTGTCTTTAAACGAGGGGGAGAAGGAAAAGGCAGATTTTCTCAGTCTCAGCTTGCTAGGGGCCTTTGTCCGAGGGGAGCAGGAGGATGACGTGTGAAAAGCCCACGAGGCAGGCGAAGGCGAGATGTCTTTCACAGCGTGCAGGGCTGCTGCGGTCTTCTCCAAAAGGACAAAGGCGAGGTGGGAAAGGGTGGCGATCACGGCGCTTTCTTCTCTCCAGTCCACTACAGTTCTCTTTAGTCTTTGGTTTCAGTGCTTAGGAAATGGAACGGTTTTTTCGTTTGCATAGTTTATGCAAATTGTAATGGGTAAGGAGGTTGCCACAGCAAGGCCAGGGAAGGAAAGGGAAACCGAGAGAAGGTGAGAGTCAGACCAACAGATCATTGTAGTTTGTGGAATGGCGTTTGCATCTCAGTTTTCCAACTGTCGAGTTCCACTCGATCTGGGAAATACTTGAATCTCTAGATATATGATATTATCCTAAGACTTTCCTTAGACACTTTTATGAGTTCGAACTCTGTATTCCTCTCGACCCCTTCTCTCCTTGTTTTCCTTTTCCTCGGGTAAAATGGTTCTTGGCTTATTTCTCACGCATGTCTATTGCCTTCTCTGCAAAAGCCACCGCTGGGTTGCTGAGACCTGCTCTGCCAACCCTGGCTACGGGGCGGGGGGTGGTGTTCCTTGAACTTGAAGAAAG